>NW_026505043.1:0-28774 GCF_026875155.1 Cherax quadricarinatus
TAAAAGGGGGGTTTTTGGGGAAGTGTTGGAAATTTTTTAAAAATTTGACGGAAAAAAGGGGGTGAAAAAGGGGTTTAAAAAGGGGGGTGTGGGGGGGTGTTTTGTGGTTGTGGTTTTAGTTGGGGGTTTTTGTGGCTTTGGGTTTGAACTGACCTATTTGGGGGGGAGGGGTTTGGAGTTCAGTTGGCCCGTTTTTAAGTAGTACTAGGAACTCAAATTTTTTTGAGGTTGTTTTTTTTTTAAGAAGAGATTGGTTGTTTGGGGAGTGGTTTGGAAAATTTATTTTCCCGTTAAAAAAATTTTATGATGTTTGGGGGAGGAAGTCACTTTTTTTCCGACTGGGTTAAAAATAAAGGGAAAAAAAATAAAATTTCACCTCCGTGCTAACACTGCCTGATGGTTCAGGTAGTTAAGATGTTTTAAATAGGTACGTTGGGGAGCGAAGAAATTTTTAAAATTAAACAGGTTAAAGGTCAAAAAGTTAGGGGGGAAAGAACAATCAATTTATTAAGGGGAATGTTTCTTAATACAGAAATTCCCGGATGGAACTGGGGTTTTTGGAAAGTTAATGCTAGTTATGATATAAGGAATTGATGCAATTTAGAAGGGGAACAAAATTTTTCCTTTTGGGGCAAAAGGGGAAGGGTAGAATATTTTACCAAGGGAAAAAGAAATCTTGGAACAATTATTTTAAAAGGTACCTGAGTTTTTTTAAACAAGGGAAAAGGTGGAAAATAAACAAAAATTGTTTTAATTAAATCTTACCCAAAACTTTTCCAAGCAAATTTAGGTTTGCATTAAAATGGACAACTTTCAAGAAACAAGGGGCAAAACGAGGGAGGGTCCGGTACATGTAAGGATGATAAAGGATTGGGGCAGGGGGAAAATTCCCAAAATCCTAGCCTGGGAAAATAAGGAGAAAGGGTTTTTTAAAAAATACATTTTATTTAAATAAATTTAAGGGATCAGGGAAACGGAAGGGCCGGATTATTCCCTTTAAAGGGAACGGTTTAATCCTGAAAAGGGGGAAATTTTTTAAAGACTGAGGTAAAGGGTTTGGGCAAATAAGGTAGAAAAAGGGCAATTGCGTTATGTGGAATTGGGTTGGTTTTTATATAATAATTTTTTTGTTTTTTTATTTATTTGTAAAAATTATATTCAAAAAGGGGGTTTTTTAAATTATATATAATTTTATATTAAATAATTTTAATATAATAATAATTATATAATATATAAAATTTTATATTAATATATTTATATTTAATTAATTAAATTGAATAATATATAATATAATATATTATAAAATAATATATATAATTTTTAAAAAATATTATAATTTTATAAATATATATATATAAATATAATTATAATATATATAAAATTTTTTTAATTTATATATATATATATATATATATTATATATATACAGTCGTGCAGAATTGAAAAAACTGGTCAGTTAGCAAAAACTCACTTAAAATTAAGTCCTTTCTAAAATTTTTTTTTATACTTTTAAAAAGAACTTAGAAAATTCCCTAACCTTATTATAACAAGGCAATTTATTTTAGCCAAACCCCAACAAATTATATTTTAGATTTGTTTACAAAAATTAAATATAAAAAAAACACTGAATTTTTTTTTTTCTTTTGGTTCAAATGTTTTGGCAAAAATTATTGCATAAACAAATTTTCACTTTCCATATGGCAAGGGAACTTTGCTTTTTTTAGCCAAGTTGAAAGTTTCCTTTTCGGCACGACATGTAATATATATATATAATAATTATAATTTTTAAATATATATTATATAATATATAATATAAAATATAAAAAATATATATATAATATAATAAAAATATATATATAATAATAATAATAATGTTTTATATATATATATATATATATATATATATATATATTATATTATATATATTATATTATATAATGTATTGTCGTCCCGAAATGTAAAACTGGGTCAATTAGCAAAAAATCATTTAAAATTTAGTCCTTTCTAAAAATTTTCTCTTATACTTTTAAATATATATTTTTTTCATTTTGTTGTGTAAAATTTTTAATTTTGCACCAAAAGAATCTTTAAAAAAATTACCTAACCTTTTTAAAACAAAACAATTTTTTTGCCCAACCCGCTAAAAATATTTTTAGATTTGTTTTCAATAATTTAATACTAAAAAACACAGGAAAAATATTTTTTTTCGTTAGGTTCAGAAAGATTTTTGGGGAAAATTTTTGCATACACAAATTTTTCACTTGTCATATATGGCAAGAGAGCGTTGCTATTTAAACCAAGACGCAAGTTCTGCCCATTCGGGACGACAAATATATATATAATATATTATATATATATATATATATATATATAATATATATATAAATATATATATATTATATAGTATAATATTATAAATTATATATATATATGTATATATATATATATATATATATATATATTATAATATATATATATATATGATATATATATATATATATATATATATATATATATATATATATATATATATAATATATATATATATATATTATATATTATATATATATATATATTATATATGCAATAACATCACAGTAAACAGGTGATTTCAGAATATGCAAAAACAACCATTGTGAAAAGAATAGTGAAATTCCAAGCGCTTTTGCGACCTCTCACATTATCGAGGAACTATAAAAGTAATACATCAAAGGAAGGCATATAAAGGGTCTAGACCACACCTCACCATCACATCCCACAACAAAACAACACCTAACACGCGACGACACCCGACTTATAAGAAAGGAGGAAACACTGCAGCAGGTATGCTGGCCCAACTAGATAGGTCCTTCACGACATCGTACTAACAAATATTCTACCCAGGAATTAAGATTTATTATTTGTCCAATGTATTATTAAATTCTTCCCAAATTTTATTAATTATAACGGGATCTAATTTATATAAACCAAAGGAAATATTCATATTATTTTCAAAACTGCTTTTTATGAAACAAGATTCAGCTATATTCCTGTCGACCATGGACTTTTTGAAGATTAATTGGATGGTTAAAAGCTCTCACATGAATAAATAGAGCATTGGAATTTTTTCCAGTTCTAATGCTATATTTATGATGTTTAAATCTTAGTTCGAGACTTTTACCAGTTTGACCGTAATAAGCTTTATCGCAAATTTTACAAGGAACCTTATAGACACATCCGTCAGCATTTTGGGGGGAATTCTTTATCAAAAGTTTTTTTACTGTATCAAGATTTTTAAATGCAACTTTGATATTAAAAGTCTTAAGAAGAGAAGGCATATCAACCAAGTTTTCATGGTAAGGGAGAACCAACATATTTTTAGTTGAATAAGGCTGGTTGTCCCTTTTTGGGATTGTAAAAAAGTATTTCTAGCAATTTTAAAAGAATAATCAATTACGTTTCTTGGATATTTCATATCATTACCTATTTCATAAATTTTGGATATTTCTTCATCTATGAACTCTGGACTACAAATACGCAAAGCTCTCAAAAACATTGATGAGAAAACAGCCAGTTTAACTTTGATGTGAAGAATAATAGTGCACATAGGAACAGTTATTTGTAGGTTTTCTGTAAATTTTAAATTTGAATTCATTATTACCCTTAATAATTAAAACATCTAGAAAAGGCAATGAGTTATTTTCCTGAAACTCAGCAGTAAAGTTTTTAGAGTGGGCTAAGCTATTTACTTTAACAAGGAATGTAGATATACACCATTTCCTTTATTGGCTAAATCTAGGAATGACAACAATCAAAAACCGCTAAAAAACCTCTGCATGACAGGAATAAACATCAGGAAGACAGAATGAAAGACACTCAGAGAAATTAACAGAGTAGTCTGTTCGAAAATAGGAGACCGAAAACAAGGGAACATAATTAGAAGTTAGAAACGAGTGCCAGTGGCGACTCGTAGCTAAAATTAGTGGAGGTGCTGCTTCAGAAAATTTTTAGCTATTTTAGCTCATGTTTTTTCAGTTTTTTTTCTTTCATTTTGTTTATATTTCTAAAACCGTCTTTTGTTCATGTTACATCACCTCCAAACAGCAAACATGGGAAGTACAATGCATTTTTTACCCGGGTTTCACAAATTAAATTTTTTTCCTTTTGGTACCATTCATAAAAAAAACAACGAATATCTTTTTGGGTTGTTTTTCCGGGTTTGAAAATATTTGAACTTTAAGGTGTTGAACGGCCCTTTTTTTAATTGTAACTTTCTCATGGAGAAATGTGAAAATTTAAAGCTGTTGAAGTTCACTTACAGTAATAGGACTTATTTTTTTGGGGATGCAAGGAGGCCTTGATTAAATTTTTAAAAATTTTTTCTGTAAAATAAAAGAAAAAAGAAAAAAGCTAAAAATTAAATAAAATAGCGGAAGCATGAAAAATCATCAAATTTCAAAACCATTTTTACCCACACGCCGCTGAATAAAAAAGGAAAACTTTCCTTTAACACTTCCACAACAGGGTCGGCACGCGCCAGCGACAGTGCTCTTTTTAAACCTTAAAGGGCAGGCTTATCTCGGACATGAGAAACATGGCACAAAAACCCAAAAAACCGAGTCGCGGGAATGTGAAGTGCACATTTCCCCATAAAAAGGATTTTTGTAATTTTTTCATGTACAAAGGAGAAGGCTATGACTTTAATTAAGGATTAAACGTAAAAATTAAAAAAAAAATTTAATTAAAAGGAAAACAAACTTATTATATTAAATTTTTTTCGATAATATCGATAACTTTCCCCGCCACGGGAAACAAACGTTTTGGAAATGTGGGAAAAGTTCCTCAGCCTATAGGATAGGAAAGGGCCGGGATTACATGGGGGGGGGCAGAAACAAACACCATTACAGTAGAAAAATGGATGTGGTAAGTCCAAACAAAGCAAAATTACGGAATAAGTAGCAAGGGGGTTAAAGGCGGGGGCAGAGAATGAAGTTTTTTTTTCCCTTTTTTCCCCCCCCCCCCATCTTTCCAGCACGCCTACGCAATTCCAGATTTACACGGGAAGTGGGGAATAAGTTATTCCTATAAAAAGAAATGTAAAACCCATAAAACCGATTTAAAAAAAAAAATAGAAAATGTAGAAGAAATTAGTGCCCGCAAAGGGAAAACTGCTGCACCGACGTGTTTCGAGTGAGGGTTTAAAAAACTTGCCCCCGGGCAGAACAATAAACGGTTATTACGGGGAAATTGCATGAGGGAGTGTGACCCCTTGATCCAGCAGATGTAAAACAAACAGGGGGGGAAAAAAAAACCCCAAGGAAAGAAAATCAACACTGAAGAACAGTCGTTGTGGGTGTGTAGCCGACGTAAACCGCCCCCTGCATAAGGGAAGGGAGGGAAACGTCGAAGTTTGGGAAGTGTGCTGACAACGTTTGACTATGGGGGGGATTGTAGCCCAAAGGACGTCGACCTTTGGAGGGTGAAAACCGACAAAACCGACCGGGAAGGGTCCCAACCGGGGGAAAGGGCCGTGCGGGTTGCTGCCCCTGCCGAACGACAACACGGGAAGAGGTGTAACCCATAGCGATGAGCCAAAACAAACTTACCCTTTATAAACTTTGTGAAACAGGTTTCGAGTTTGTGAAGGGTTTCCCCTTGGTTAAAAATAGTAGGAGGGAAAGGATAGTGGGCAAATCCATGTATAAGTTTTATCCCAAATTTAAAAGCTTAATTGAAAAACGTGCACAAAAAGGGGAAAAATTAAAGCCCCTTTTTCACCAATGGGAAAACTTAAGGTTCTCTTAGGCTTTGAAAAATGGCACTTTTGCATTTTGGGGGCCATTATTTTGAAAAATTTAAAAGGTATTTTTGGGGCCAAAAGTAAAAAAAGTGGATGACTGAAACCTTTATAGCGAATCAATAGATACGGGGGTTTTTTTATATGCCAAACGATTTGCAAAGAATTTTTTTCGATTTTTACAGACTAACGGAAAAAATGTAAAAAAAAATAGATAATGTAAAATCAAAAAAGTGACAGACGGGCATTTTAAAAAAAAAATAAATAATATAAAATTTCAGGCAAAAAAAAAAAATAAAAGGGGTCAGACTATTTCAAACGAAAAAAGCAAAAAAAGAAACAAGAAAAAAAAAATAAAAAGATACTTGATCATGCAACAGAAATTCCAAGACGAGAAGTAACATCATGTCAGGTTGACCAAGAGTTAGGTTGAGGTGCCCAGCCACTCAAAACTTTTGAGGATCAATATATTAAGCAAACGATTGTACTGAAGCAACTAAAATGGACTTCACATGAAAAAAAGGAAACTGGAAATAAACATTCAAATTGAAAAGCGATCAAGGAGACAAAACAGCCATTCTTTTTGGCCTTTGAGTAAATAACATAGATGCATCGGATACCCTTATTAACAACAACTCTGCGTCCACACAAAAGGCTTCAGCAAGTCAGAAAAGAATAAAGGATAGGAAAACAGATATATATATATATATATATATATATATATATATATATATATATATATATATATATATATATATATATATATATATATTATATATATATATATATGCAAAACAACCACTCTGAAAGAATAGAGAAATTCCAAGCGCTTTCGTGACTACTCACATATCAAGGAACATGAAAGTAAAGCATCCAAGGAAGCTATATAAGGGTCTGGCCAACACCTCACTATCAGATCCCACAACGGTTAAACACCTGACGCGCGCCGGCCCAACTGGACGGGCCCTTTGCACAACTCACCAACAAACTATTCTACCCAAGAAAATTTAAAAATTATTATTTGTCCAGTGTATTATTAAATTCTTCCCAAATTCTATTAATTATGAGGAAATAGATGAGGAAATATCCAAAATTTATGAAATAGGTAATGATTTAAAATACCCAAGAAATGTAATTGATAAATCTTTTAAAGTTGCTAGAAATACTTTTTACAATCCAAAAAGGGACAACCAGCCTTATTCAACTAAAAATACGTTGGTTCTCCCTTACCATGAAAACTTGGTTGATATGCCTTCTCTTCTTAAGACTTTTAATATTAAAGTTGTATTCAAAAATCTTGATACAGTAAAAAAAACTTTTGATAAAGAATTCCCCCCAAAATGCTGATGGATGTGTCTATAAGATTCCTTGTAAAATTTGCGTTGAAGTTTATTACGGTCAAAACTGGTATAATCCGAACTAAGATTAAAAACACATAAATATAGCATTAGAACTGGAAAATTTCCAATGCTCTATTTATTCATGTAAGAGTTTAAACCACCCAATTGTTTTTCAAAAAGTTGAAAAAGTATTCAAGCAAGTCCATGGTCGACAGGTAAAATTAATCTTTTTTCATAAAAAGCATTTTAAATAATATAAAATTTTTTCCCTTTTGGTTTAATAATTAATCCTTTTTAAAATTTAATAGTTTTTGGGGAAAAGAATTATAATCACTGGACAAATAAAAAATGTTTAAATTTTTTTGGGTAGAATGTTTTTTGGTGAGTTTGCAAAGGACCTTTTCCTTTGGGGCCCGGGGCGCGCGTCGGGCGTTTAACCGTTGGGGATCTGATAGTGAGGTTTGGCCCAGCCCCCTTAATAGCCCCTTGGGTTTTGTTTCTTTATATTTCCCTTGTATGGGTAGTCCGAAGCGTTTGGGGAATTTCTCATTTTTAGAGTGGTTGTTTTGCATATTCTAAATCCCCTTTTTATGTGATCTTATTCTATATATATATATATAAATTAAAATTTTATTAATATTATATATATTATTAATATATTTTTTTAAAAATTTATATATTTTTATATATATACAATATATATATATATATTATATTTATATATATATATATTTTTTATTAAAATATATATATTATATATATATATATATATATAAATTATTATATATATTATATATTTTGCATTATATATATAAAAATTTTAAAAATTTATATAATATATATATATATATATATATTTTATAATAAACAGTTTAAGGTGGGGGGTACCCCCTATATATAAATATATATATAATATATATATATTAATATATTTTATTATATATATTTATATTATATAATATATTATATATATAATATTATATATATATATATTTTCTTTAAACACCCGGCCGATCCCACGGGGCGGGTCCCCAAAAGTAACACGAAGTTTCTCCTTTTACATTGAAATATATACAAGAAGGGGTTTACTCCCCTTGCCCCCGGCTTTCGTCCCCTCTTAAACCCCATGGCTTACGGGGGAAGAATTTCTTTTTCCACTTCCCTGGGGGTAAGGGGAAATAAACAAGAACAAGAACTAGAAGAAAATGGAAAAAACCGGGGGTGTGTTGTACTTTTATGCTTGTAATGTTGTGTTGTGATAATGTAAGTAGAAGTAGCACGACGTACCTGAAACTTGCATTTTTTGAGACAGAAAATGGACACCAGCAAACCCTACCATCATGTAAACAATTACGGTTTCCGTTTTTTACTCACTTTGGGAGGGGGGTGTACCTCCCTGGGTGGTTGCGTTACCAAACCCAACCTAGGATATTTTATATATTATATATATATTATATATATAATATTTTATAAAAAATATTATATATATAAAATTAATATATTATATTATATATTATATATATATATAATAATTATATATATTATATATATGTGGTGTTTTGTGTTGTGTGTGTGTGTGTGTGTGTGTTTGTTTTGTGTGTTTTGTTTGTTTTTTTTGCCGAATAAAATAAAAATTTGTCAAAAAGCAAGAATTCATTATAATTAAGTCCCTTTTTGAAATTTTCCATATACATTTAAAGATATATTTTTTTTATTTATTTAAAGTGAAAATTAATAATTTTGTATCAAAAGAACTTTAAAAAACGTACCTAAACCCTTTTCATAACAAGCGCAATTTAATTTAGCCTAATTTATCTAATATATTTTAGATAAATTTACAATAATTTAATAATAAACAAACCAATGAAATATTTTTTTCGTTAGGTTTAGAGGTATGATAAAACTCCCCGGTTTAGGGAAAGTGACCCAGTGCGACCAGTGAAGAGGCGGGGCCCGGAGCTAGGACTCGACCCTGCAACCTCAACTAGGGGAGTACAAAATAGGTGGTTAACCCCACCCACAACACCGGGGTATCAGATCCTAAGAGAAGCATGGGAGCAAAGGGGGGGAGGGGTTGCAATGCTCATAAAAAACCCATGGGTTTTGAGGGAAATTTGGGAAGGCATGGTTTGAAATTGGGGAAAGGGATTACATAGTGCTACAATTCAGTTGGGGAACATAAGGTGTCATTGCAGTGATGTATAACCCCCCACGAACTCAGGGGGCCCCAAGAAGGTTCAAGGAACAGAATGGGGACAAAGCGGTCCGGACCAATGGGGGGCAAAATGTTTTTGGTGAAAAAACCAAGGGGGACCGGAAAATGGAGTCAGGGGGTTGACAATGGAGGCCCAAAGGGAGTATAAAAAACACATACATCAAATCAAACACCGAAAAGGAAAAGGGAGGACCCAGCAAGACGGACCTTGTTCCCCCTGAGCATTCAACATTTGGGGGGACATCACAATGAAGGCCCCTTAGTAGGGATAGTGGCGAGTTTGAACAAAAAAAAGCGCAAAGGGAAGGGTAACAAAGTAATTGGGAAAAAGAAATTAAAGGGGCTAACGTAGAAAATTTCCGCGGGGGTTCGTGGGAAAAATTAGGAAAAGTCAGTCGAAATGGGAAATAAGAAAAAAAAAAGCAAACCCAAGGAAAGTTTTGTTCCCGGAAACAAAAAATGGAAACCCAAACGAGCCCTTTTATTTAAAAGGGTGGGTGCAAAAAAAAAGGGTGTTTGGGGAAGAGGTCCAAAAGGCAAAACCCCAGGAAAATAAGGAATCAGTAGACCAGAAAAATTTTAGGGCAAGATGGGGGGGGGAAAAAGTTGAAAACAAACTACTCAAAAAAAAGTTGCCCGAAACTGCGTATAGGCCTTTTTGGAAAAGACCACCCCGACGGTGATCGGTTGGGGGAAAGAGGGTGGGGGAATCACAAGAAACGACAAGAGGTAAGTGAGGAGCTCATCAAGAGATTTGGAAAAGTATTCACAGGGAGACAGGAAGGACCTGGGAAGAGGGGACAGGGGGGGACCCCAACAGGGAATACACCAAAAGTGCGGTGACATACACACAATGGGGAGGGGGTGAAGAAGCTGCAAAATGATTTGATCCTAAAAGGCAAGGGGCCCAAAAAAACTCTCACCGGGGGGCCCTTTTGAGGGGAGCAAAAAATGTGTATGCCCCTTTAAACCCACAATCTTCAAAACATCCCTTGAAAGGGGCAAAAAACCTGGGGTAGGGAAAGACGGCAAAATGAAGTCCCCCTTTTTTAAAAAAGGAGGCAAAAAGAGGGGCAAAAACCACCAGCAGTGTCATTGACATGTATATATGCAAAGTTATGGGAAGATTATAAAGAGGAGAGTGGTGGAGCAGTGGAAGGGAAAAAAAGTATAAATGCAACCAACACGGTTTTTCATGAAGGCAAACCCTGTCAAAAACCTTCTGGGTTTTATGATAAAGTAACGAAGAAGAAAAGAGAGGGGGGTGGGTTGATTGCACTTATGGACGGGAAAAAGGCTTCGCGCAGTTCCAAAAAGAGTTTAGGCAAAACTAAAAGTTTCAGGCATTTTATCGGAAGGGCACTTAAAAGGGTCAGAGAATACTGACAGGGAGGCAAAAAAGGTCAGGTACTGATGAGGTATCGCAGTGGGACCGGTGACGGCGGGATCCCACGGGGGTTTGCCCGGGGACCAGTGCATTTTTGGTATATGGAATGACATAGGAAGGGATAGAAAAAAGTGTCCCTGTTCGCAGATGATGTGAATTTAAATGAAAATTAAACAGAGGGAGGATGGCAGGACTCAAAGGACGGGCTGGACCAGTTCCAGCAACTGGCTTCTCGAATTCAACCCTGCCAAATGCAAAGTCATGAAGTGGGAAAATGAAAAAAGAAGACCCCAAACGAGATAGGCTAAGGGGCCCACGACTGCAAACCTCGCTCAAGGAGAAAGATCTTGGCGGGAGTATAGAACCGAACACGTTCCGGAAGCCACATCAAAGATAACTGCTGCAACAAACCTGTTTTATCATTCCGTTTTCCTAAGTAAGGAACTTTCAAAACACCGTGTAGTCAGGCCCATACTGGAGATGCCACCATTTTGGGAAAACCCGCCCGGGGTCAAGCAGTTAAGAATTAAGAAAGTGAAAAGGGTTTTGCGACAACGTTAGTTTCAGAGCAAAGGGGGAAATGCCCCTATGAAAAAAGGTTGGGGGAAAAGGCTGCGCGCTGGAGGCAGGAGGATGGGGAGACACGATAACAACATACAAATACTGCGTGGAATAGACAAGTGGCAGGTTTCCAGAGAGGGGAACAGAAACAAGGGGTAAACGGGGGAAGTTGAAGACCAGTGAGCCAAAATGTTAGGAAGCTTTCTAAAGTCTAGAGTCGTCAGGAAGTGGAACAGATGGCGAGCATGTAGGGGAAGCGGAACTATAAATAGCTTTAAGGGGGTAGATAAAGTCATGGGCAGGGAAAAGGACCTAGTAGCGTTCAGGAAGAGGGGGGCCAGGAGCGGGTTCGACCCCCCCCTGCAAACTACAATAGGGAGTCACACACAACACAACAAAAATTTATATATATTATATAATATAAAATATTTATATATTATATATATATATATATATATATTATATATATATATTAAAAAATTTATATATACATTATATAAGTATAATATTATATATTTTATATATATATATATTAAAATATATATATATATTATATTATTATAAATTATTTCATTATATAATCATAATAATTATATTTATATATTATAAAAATAATATATATATTTATTTTATATTTATTATTATATATATATATATAATATATATATATATAAAATATATATTAATATATATAATATAATATAAATATATTTTTAAATATATATTTTTAAAAATGGGGTTTAAATCTGGAGATCTGGAGAGTTAAGCAAGGAAGGGGTAGCAGTAATGTTAAATGACAGTTATGGAAAGGGGAAAAGAGAATATGAATGTTAAAAAATTTGAGAAATTTTGTGGATAAAGAAAGGGTTGGATGCGAGAAGTGGTATAATAAACGTGTATGCACCGGGAAGGAAAGGGTGGAGGGAAAAAGAAAGAGATTTGGGAATGTTAAGGAAGTATAGGGCCTTTGAACCAAGTGAGGGTAATTGTGGTAGGGGACCCGAATGCAAAAAAGGAGAAACTTTTAGAGAGGGTGTGGTAGGTAAATTTGGGGGGGCCAGGGGGTAAAAGATAATGGGAAAACCCCTTTTATTTAACTTTGTATAGAAAGGGGGTTTTGTTATAGGGAAAAAATATTTTTAAAAAAAAAGGATAAATAAGTATAAACCTTTTGTGTAGGGCGAAAGACAGTAGTTTTTTTTGGTTTAAATTATTGTAGTAAAAGACTTTTAGTAGACTTTAGGATGAATTTTTAAAAGGGGCCCCCTATACAGATCACTTTTATTTAGCTACCTGAGAGTAAAAGGTAGATGGGATAAAAGGAAAAGAAGATCAGGGAAAAGAGAGGGAGGTTTTTAAACTAAAAGAGGAGGCATTGGGTAAGATAAAAAACAGCTATTGGAGGAAGTGGGTAATAGAGAAAGGCAATGGGGGCGAAGGGAAAGGGGGGGGTTTAAAAAATTTGTGTTAGATGTTCAGCGAGTTTGTGGTAAGGAAAGGGGGAGGAGGGAAAGGAGCGATTGGTGGAATGAGATGTAAAGAAGGGAGTAAAAAAAAAAAAAGTTAGCTATGAGATTTTTTAAAAATAGAAGTGATGCAAAAAGGGAAGAGTTATGGAGAAAAAAAAAGAGGTTAAGAGGTGGGAAGCAATGTAAAAAGAGAGCAAATGAGAGAGTGGGTGAGCTGTTATCAAAATTTTGTTGAAAATAAAAAAAATTTTGGGGGTGAGATTAAAAAGTTAAGGGAAACCCAAGAAAAAATGGATTTTTAAATTAAAAAAAAGGAGAGGGGAGTTATTAAATGGAATTAGAGGTATTGGGAAAAATGGAGGAAAAATTTTGAGGAATTGTTAAAAGTTGATGAAGATAGGGAAGCTTGATTTCGTTTTTATAGGGGAAGGGGGAAAAAACTTTGTAGGGGTGAGGAAAGCCAGTTGTGAGTGTGGGGGGGAAGTTCGTGAGGCAGTAGGTAAAATGAAAAGGGGGGAAGGGACCGGGTTGATGGGATAAAAAATGAAAGTTAAAAACAGGTGGGGATTAGTTTTGGGGGGTGGTTGGGGCAATTATTTAATAAATTGTAAGGAGAGGGTAAGGTACCCAGGGATTTGGCAGAGGCAGCATAGTTCCCTTTTTTTTAAAGGCAAAGGGGATAAAAGAGAGGCAAAAATTATAGGGGATAAGTCTGTTGAGGTTGGGAAAATGTATGGGGGTTATAATTGAAAAAATTAAGAGTAAGAGGAGAATGGAAGCAAGAAAGGAGGTTTGAAGGTAGGGGGTGGGACCCCCGGGGTTTCATGAAACAAAAAGTGAACAGTTTTTGATAAGGCTAAAAGGTCTTTGTGGCTTTATGGTTTGGAAAGGTGTATGACAGGGGGGATTGGGGGGCAATGTGGCAGATGTTGCAAGTGTTGGTGAGGAGGGAGGTTACTGAAAGCGTGAAAAGTTTTTTTCGGGATATGGGCTCAAGTTAGGTATGTAGAAAAAAGGGGAAATTTTTTCCCGTAAAAGTAGGCCTTAGAAAGGAGTGTGATGTCACGTGGGTTTTTTAATATATTTTAGTGGGGTTGTAAGAGAAGTAAATGCGAGGGTCTTGGCAAAAGGCGTGGGGTTTTTAAAGATAAAGAATCACACACAGGGTGGGGGTTGTCACAGTGTTTTGCTGATGACCTGTGCTTTGGGAGATTCTGAAGAGAAGCTGCAGAGATTGGGGGATGAATTGGTAGGGTGTGCAAAAGAAAATTAAAAGGGGAATCGGGAAAAAGTAAAGGGTTTTGGGGAAAAAAAAAGATTAGGGATAAAGATTTGGGTATCAGATTGGAGGGAGGGAGTATGGGGGATGAACGTATTCAATATTTGGGAGTGGCGTGTCAGCGGTGGGTCTATGAAAAATGAGGTGAATCTAGAATTGTGAGGGAAAAGAGTGAGTGGTGCACTTTTAGTGTGGAGACGAGAACTTGTCCTTGGAGCAAAGAGGGGAAGTTTTGAGAGTATAGTTTTACCCAAAGCCTTTATAGGGGTGAAGCTGGTGATGAATGTTGCAGCGAGGAGAAGGGTGGAGGCAGTGGAGAAAAGTCAGTCTGAGGGCAAGTGTGGGGGTGAATTAATGCGAGAATTCGTAGTTTGAAATTAGGAGGAGGGGCGGGTTACCAAAAAAATGTTGTCCCGAGGTGAGGAAAGGGGGGTTGAGGTGGGGTTGGCATGTAGAGGAAAGGAGCGGAACAGAATAATTTAAGAGGCATCGTCTGTGGGAAGGAAGGGGGGGGTTGGGGTCGGCCCAGGAAGGGGGTTTGGGGGGAGGGGGTAAAGGAGGTTTTTTGTGCGAGGGGCTTGGACTTCCCGCAGGCATGCGTGAGCGTGTTGATAGGAGTGAATGGAGACAAAAGGTTTTTAATCTGCTGCTGTTTGGGTGTGAGCAAAGTAACATTTTTGAAGGGATTTAGGGGAAAACCCGGGAGGCCGGACTTGAGTCCTGGAGATGGAAGTAAGTGCCGCACTCTGAAGGGGGGGTGTTAATGTTGCGTTTTAAAAAAATGATGTAAAGCACCCTTCTGGCAAACAGTGATGGGGTGAATGATGGGAAAGTTTTTCTTTTTCGGGCCACCCTGCCTTGTGGGAATCGGCCAGTGTGATAATAAAAAAAAATATAAAAAATAATAATTTATATAAAATATATATATATATATATATATAATATATAATAATATTTAAAATATATATATATATTTATATATATATATATATATATATATATATATATATATATATATATATATATATATATTATATATATAATATATATATATTATATATATATATATATATATGGTCGTGCCGAATAGGCAGAACTTGCGATCTTGGCTTAAATAGCAACGCTCATCTTGCCATATAGGACAAGTGAAAATTCGTGTATGCAATAATTTCGCCAAAATCATTCTGAACCTAACGAAAAAAGTATATTTCACTGTGTTTGTTTAGTATTAAATTACTGTAAACAAATCTAAAATATATTTAGTTGGGTTAGGCTAAAATAAATTGCGCTTGTTATAATAAGGTTAGGTAAGTTTTTAGTTCCTTTTGGTGCAAAATTAAAAATTTTTACATCAACATTAATGAAAAAAATATATCTTTAAACGTATAAGAGTAAATTTTAGAAATGGTCTTAATTTTAAATGAGTTCTTGCTAATTGACCAGTTTTGCATATTCGGCACGACATATATATATATATTATATATATATATATATATATAATATATATTATATATATATATATATATTTATAATATATATAATATATATATATATATATATATACTATATATATATATATATATATATATATATATATATATTATATATATATATATATATTTATAATATATATATATATATATTTATATATATATATATATATATATATATTGTCGTGGGCGAATAGGCAGAACTTTCGATCTTGGCTTAAATAGCAACGTTCATCTTGCCATATAGGACAAGTGAATATTTGTGTATCCCAAAAATTTCGCCAAAATCGTTCTGAACCTAACGAAAAAAATTTTATTTCACTGTGTTTGTTTAGTATTAAATTACTGTAAACAAATCTAAAATATATGTAGTTGGGTTAAGCTAAAATAAATTGTTGTTTTATAATAAGGTTAGGTAAGTTTTCTAAGATTCTTTTGGTGCAAAATTAAAAATTTTTACATTTAAAATTAATGAAAAAAAATATATCTTTAAACGTATAAGAAATTTTTTTAGAAAGGGTTAATTTTAATGAGTCTTGCAAATTTGCCCATTTTTAACTTTTTGGGCACGACATTATATATAATGAATATTATTTTTATATTTTATATAATATAAAAATTATATTAATATATATAATATATATATTTATTATATATATAAAAATATATATATATAATATATATATAATTCGTGCGAATGGGCAGAATTTGGGTTTTGGGCTTAAATGAAACGCCCCTTTTGCAATGGGGACAAGCTAAAATTGTGTATCAAAAAATTTCCCCAAAATCATTCTGAACCAACGAAAAAAAATATATTTCCTCTGTCTGTTTAGTAAAAATTATTGTAAAAAATCTAAAAATTTTTAGTTGGGTTGGGTAAAATAAATTTGTTTTTGTTTAAAATTAGGCAATTTTTCTAAGATTTTTTTTGATGCAAAATTAAAATTTTTTACATAAATTAAAAAAAAATATATATTTTTTAACTAAAAAAAAAAAATTTTAAAAAGAACTTAATTTTAAAAATGAGTTATTGCTAAGACCATTTTTACTTCGGCAGAAATATATATTTAAATATAATATTTATTATATATATTTTATAAATTAATTTATATATATATATATATTTAATATATTATAAAATAATAAATATTTTTATATATATATATATATGTAATAATATATAATTAATATTTATATATTAATTTTTTAAAATATATAATAATATATATAACACATAACACACCATATACTACATACATACGTACAACGAAAAAAAGTGAATCTTTGCAGTAATTCGGGCAAGAAAGCTCCGCAGAATACCAAGACGCTTTTATTAAAAATTTGCTTCATACCAGAAAGTTGATGACAAAGACAACTCAACACTCGGCTTCTTTAGTGTGCATAGGAAATTTTTTGGTCCCGGAGTATACCCTGGTTCGGTATGGCGTTATATACCCTATGGGAGGAGGGGTATCTCTTTTTTTTTCCTCGTTATGGGGAAAAGTATTTTAGTACTATAGGTTACCAACACGCAGACAGGGGAAAGAATAAAAAAATATGCATAAAAACCTGTTAGTGACCCATTTTTCGCCCCAAAAGGGCTTGGGAAAATACCAACACGGCAAAAAGGGGAAAGACACGACAAAATGGGCCAAAAAAATGTTTATGAAACACTTTTTGCCCCCACGGAAGGTATCACATAACACTTTTATGCAACAGACAGTAAGGTTTCCCTAGCTTCGCTTTCTCACAATCTCCGGGAAAAATTTCTACCCCCCAAACAAGAATAAATCAAAAAGTCTTTGGGGGGGGAATTTTTACCTCACTTATTCTTTCTTCTACACACAACAGACTAGGACCCAAACCGAACTCTTCTACTACAAAATATACGGGACCCAAAAACACAAAGCTCTGCTACCACAAAACAGACAGAGAAAAAAAACACGAAGCTCTTCTACTACACAACAGTACAGAGCCAAACCGAAGCTCTTCTACTACAAAACAGCTGGGGCCAAACACAAGCTCTTCTACTACACAATAGTACTAGGAGCCAAAACACAAAGCTCTTCTACACAAAACAGTATGGACCAAACACGAACTCTTCTACTACAAATGTACTAGGACCCAAAATAAAAAAGCTCTGCTACCACCAACAGTAATGGAGCCAAACACAAGCTCTTCTACTACACAACATACTGGGCCAAACAAGAAGCTCTTCATACACAACAGCTAGGAGCCAAACACGAACTCTTCACTACACAATAGTCTAGGAGCCAAAACACAAACCCTTTCTCACCAAAGTACGGAGCCAAACACGAAGCTCTTCACTACAAAAGATCTGGGAGCCAAACACGAAGCTCTTCTTCTCGCAAGGGTACAGAACCCAAACACAAGTTTCCCATGCACAACAGTAAAAGGAGCCAAACACAAGTCTTCTCTACACAACAGTAACAGGACCAACACGAAGCCTGCACCACCAAAAAACTAGGACCAAAAACGAAGCTCTTCCTTTACACACAGATGGACCCAAAAACACGAAGCTCTCTACTGCACAAACAAAACAGGAGCCAAACACGAAGCTCTGCTAACTACCAACAGTCTGGGGGCCAAAAAAACGAACTCTTCTAACACAAGGGTACTGGGAGCCAAAACCGAAGCTCTGCTACTACCAAAGTACTGGGAGCCAAAAACGAACCTTCTACTACAAAACAAAATGGGGAGCCAAAACGAAGTCTTCCACTGCACAAAAATATAGGAGCCAAACAAAAATCTTCCACCGACAACGACTGGGACCAAACGAAGCCTTCCCGCACAACGGACTAGGAGCCAAACCAAGCTCTTCCATGCACAAAGTACTAGGAGCCAAACCGAACTCTTCTACTACACAAAGGAAGGGACCCAAAAACGAAGCTCTTCACCACAACAGTACTAGGCCAAACACGAAGCTTTTACTACCAACAGAAAAGGGAGCAAACACGAACTCTTCTACTAAACAAGGGTCGGGCCCAAAAACGAAGTCAAACCACTGACAACAACGGGAGCCAAACACGAAGCCTGCTACTACAGAACAGCACAGGGCCAAACACGAACTCTGCACTACAGAAGCACTAGGACCCAAACACAAAGCTCTTCTATCCAACGTACACCCCTTTCAGGGTCCGGGCCCCAAATCTGGAGTCACGCCCAGTGTCCAAAAATTAAAAAAAAAAAAATTTGTTATTTTTTCTTAAGAAATCGAGAGAATCTTTTGTGGGGAAATAAAACAAAAATTACGTTTTTTTGGGGGAAAATTTGACAATTATGCCTCGCGAATTTGATGGTCGCGATATTTACGAATCGGCGATTTTGCCGACTTTGACTCCCTTTTAGGCCAAATTACATTTTTTCCAATCAACCAAATTCTTAGCTATTTCACTAGTATTACTTCTATTCTATATTGAGCAAAGAAATTGCCAATCAACTGTTTCAACTACAAATAAAGTGAGGGAAATTTTTAAATTTCCCAAATTTTAACAAATTCAAAATATTCCAATTTCAAAATAGGGCCAGAATGAAAAAAGTAGGCATTCCTGCACAAAACTAACATTTCCCCTTTTCATTGTTTTTTTGGGGTTTTACAAAAAAATTCCATTTTGATTTTTTTTTCACAAAATGAATTTTTATTCACACCAAAAAATAGAAATTTACTGTTAGCAATACGTAAAAATTGTAAAAATATCATCCCATATTAGTGAATGTAATTAGACCCCCCATGTTTGTTTTAGATTTGAGGTCGTTTTTTTACTTTTAAATATGGGGAAAAAATTTAAACATTTCTGCTATTTTTGAGCCAGTTTCAAGCCATTTCCAATGCAAAAAACAATCAAAACATCTTCTATTTTTAAATGTTTTCCATTCTATCAAATGGACCAAAATCGCAAATAAACTATAAAACATACAAAAAAACCTGAAAATTTGGGTTTTTTTAATCGAAAATATGATTCTTTTTTTTTCTCTCATTATACCGTGGGCTCAGGATCGTTTTATGGGGTGCCCATACCACTGATGTTTTCTCTCATTTGGGCCCCAAATTTTTCCACTCACTTTCAAGTAGCTAAACCTGCTAGATCAGGGTTTTTGGCCCCTGAACGAAAAGCCGTAGATTAGGGACGGACCCTAAAAAGGGCTGGGGCCCAAACACAAGCTCTTCTCTAAACAACATATGGGACCCAAACACAAGTTTCTTCTACTACACAACAGTAATGGGACCCAAAAACAAAGCTCTTGACTGCAAAACGTACTGGGAACCCAAACACGAACTCTTGTACTACACACGTATAGGACCAAACATGAAGTTTTTACACACAACAGCTGGAGCAAAAAACCCCCAAGCTCTTGACTGCACAACAGTACTGGGACCCAAACACGAAGTCTTGTACTGCACAACAGTACTAGAACAAAACACAAAGCTCTTGTACTACGCAACAGTACTAGGACCCAAAACACGACCTTCTACTACACAACGTACTGGGAGCCAAACACGAAGCTTTTGTACTGCCAACAGTACTAAAAGGGCAAACATAAAAGCCTTCACGCCAACAGTATGGGAAAAAAAACCCCCAAACCTGCACCAGAACGCACTAGGACCCCAAACACAAAGCTCTTCTACTACAAAACAGTACGGGGCCAACATAAGTTTTTTTCCACTCACAAAAGACTAGGGGAACACAAGCCGCTCAAACCAACTACTAGAAGTCAAACTAAAAGCCTTCCAGAAAACAAACATACTAGGAGCGAAACACAAGCTCTGCTACTGCACAACATACTAGGACAAAACCAAGCTCTGACACACATCGGTCCAAATATTTTGGGGTAAATTTTCCCGAAATATGAAAAGAAAAAGAACACAAGTGCAACAATATGGCTTTTTATTGGGGCAACTTTTCGTTCCGGAGTTTTATAAACCCTTTTCAAACAGACGGGACACAGGGGGTACATAAACTCAGAGGAGGTGCAGTACTAGTGGTATAGTATAGGGAAAATATATAGTAGAGTAGTGTAGTGTGTAGTAGTAGCAGAAATAAAATAGTGAGAAAATAATGCCTGAGAAAAAGGTAAAAGCTATTCTTGGAACATAAAAATGGGTTAACAAATTTTTTCTATTTGGGGCTGGTAAAAAAAACTGTTCAATGTTCATTCTCTGAAAGTGTTTGTGTGTATTAACAGGAAAACTTGTGTGGCGGGTTTACTTTTTTTTAAGGAAGGATTGTTGCAAGACTTCAGAGAGGTAAAGCTAACCTCACACTGAGCCTATATAACCCTCTGCTCCATGTCTTTTTGAAGGGGCTGACAAAGTTCCTGGAAGCGAAACGTTGCCACAAAAAAAAGTCACATTGTTGCATTGTACCCTTTTTCTTTACAACAGTATGGGGCCCAAAACGGGAAGCACTGCTCGAAAACACAACGTGCTGGAACAAAAAAACCCGAACGACTATTCGCCCACCCACCCACTGCGAACATAATCTCGTTTTTTCTCTGACTGCGAACAAAAACTTGCCTCCCGTCTGCGAACTAAACCTGTCCCCCTCTGCTGCGAACTAACTTCCCCTCCTCTGTCTGCAAAACATAACTCTCCCCTCCCTGTCGCGAAAAATTTTGCCCCCTCTGTCTGCGAACATAAACTCTGCCCCTCCTCTGTCTGCAAAACAAATCTCTGCCCCCTCGTCTGGAACATAATCTCGCCCTCCTCTGTCTGCGAACATAATCTCTGTCCTCCCTGTCGCGAACTTCTTGCCCTCCTCTGTCTGCGAACATAATCTCTCCCTCCTCGTCTGCGCTAATCTCTCCCCCTCGTCTGCGAACTAATCTCGGGCCCCCTCTGCTGCGAAAAATTTTGCCCTCCTCTGTCTGCAACATAATCTCTCCCTCCTTGCTGCGAACTAATCTCTCCCCTCTGTCTGCGCATAAACTCTGTCCTCCTCTTTTGCGAATAAAATCCTGCCCTCCTCTGCTGCAAACAAATCTCGCCCCCCCTTGTCTGGAACTTAATCTCTCCCCTCCTCTGTCGCAAACAAAGCTCTGTTCTCCTCTGTCTGCGAACAAAAACCTCCCTCCTTCTCTGCAACAAATCTCTCCCCTCCTCTGTCTGCGAACACATCTCTGCCTCCTCTGCGCGAACTAATCTCTCCCCTTTGCTGCAAAAACATAACTCTGCCCCCTCTTCGCAAACATAAGTCTGTTCTCCTCTGTCTGGAAATAATCTCTCCCCTCGCTGCGAACATAACTCGTTCCCCCCCTGTCTGCAACATAATCTCTGTCCTTCGCAAATCCAACATGGCAGCAGTCATCACCAAAAAGGCTATAAAAATAATAATAAAACTATTGGGCTTTAAAAACCATCAAAAAGCAGGGTTTTCAGTACCCCATGTGGTGAGTTGATAAGGTTACACGGGGAAACTCTAGAGTTTTATCTAAATGTTTTCAGGGTATAAATATTATGCAGCGACATCCCCAGTGCAACATAACTCGCATTTTTCCCAATCTCTGACCAGGAATTAAACTGCTTTTGCCTCGACCCCTGAATCAACTACGAAAAAAACCGGAAGTATTTTTACTTTTTGGGTTTTACTCAACGCTCCTTTGGGTTCCCGATAACCACAAAGAACCTAATATAGCCCGTAGGCCTCTGCAGTGCTCCGCTATTATTTCTTTTCTTCTCCCCCCCCTTTTTGTTTTTTTATAAGAGGGCCCCGGGTTGCTATTTTAAATCCTACCTTTCTAAAAGGGACATAGTCACCATTAAAAACACAGCCTCATCAATACGGCCACTTGATACGGAGTTCCCCAGGAAGTTCCTTGGACCCTGCTCTTCCCTTTCTCAATGATCTTCCAAAATATCCCAAAACCCCAAACCCATTCCCTTTTTCGACGACACGACTTAGTCTTCCCCCCCTAATCTTGCACCCTCAACACCTTGTTAACGAGGGGTGCCAAAAAATCACTTGGATGACAGCCAAAAACTTTCACTTAACACTGGCAAAAACCCCACTCCAGGCTGAGGGCTGATTACCTCAAACTTCCCCTCTCCTTTCACCTTTCTACTTTGTATCGGGCTGAGAAGCACTTGTGGCAAACGTTTTCCCAAAAAAGATTCCCCTATTTGCAAAGTGTCTCAATCTTCAACTTGTCGGTTTTCAAACCTTTTACACTACTATTTTTGCTTGGGAGCAGAAGGTGTTGCGCAAATTAAAATTAAGACGACAACACTTAATTGCCAGACATAATGAGGGCAAATTCCTTTGGGCCCATACCCCGACAAACAACCTAAATTTTTGACCCAAACCCCAAAACATAAAAAAAAAAAGCCCAAAAAGGGGGGGTCCTTCCCCAAAAAAGTACTTAGTGCGCAAAAAGCCCTTCTCACATAACCTTTTACTTATATATCCAACCTCACCTAGCATCGTGCTTGGGGGTTTACTGCACAAACACAAAAGCCAAAAAAACCCCAAAGAAAAGCGCAGTAAAAAAAACACTAAATCCCTCCCCGGCAACACCCCCCCCCCCCACTCTTTTAATGTAAGCTTTCTCCCTGTTTAAAACATCCACACTTACATGGCAACTATATCTAAAGGACCTTAAATTCCAAAATTTTAACCTTGACCTAAAACGCTTTTTTTGATAGATGGGACAGGATCCCAGGGAACACCAGGACAAACTCTCATGAATTCCCGTGTTGAAAACCTTTACAAAAATTCACTGTATTTCAAAGGGGCCTAAAAAACTGGAACACCCTACCGAAACTCTAGAACTGCGCAACATTCATCCCTTTCAAATTCCCGTTTTGAAAAAATCTTATCTGCACCCCAACAAATAATACATGATAACCACCTGGGGTTCACAATTACACCACTCACCCACTGACTATAAACCCGAAATAAATCTTAATCTTAAAATAATAAACCCAAAATAGTCATAAGTTTTCCAGTACTCCAAATAACACTTTTGTATTTTGGGGCCCAAAAAAAAGATTCACATTGCAAACTCACAAATTTGAGTAGCCACTACCTTAATACCATAATCGAAGGATTAAAGTTAGAATAAACTAAATCGCCCAAAAGCCTACCATGCTAGGTGTCCTAGTGGGCCCCCCTGAATTGTATTTTTAACATGTAAACCACAATACCCAAAACCTTTAAAACCCCCATTTTTAAACCTTATAGAGAAAAAATTGAATTGAAATTGAATTGTTTTTTCGAGCTTAGGGCCCGTGGGGTTTAAAACGACACTCGTCTTGCGCTCGTTACCCTTTTTAAACCCCCCCTCATAAAGATGAGTCAATCCCAAGAAGTTTTAAGTTTTAAACCCATGGGAAGCGATTTTTAATACTCGAATCTTTGCTAACCATTGGTCCCGCCTGCATTTTCTTAGATTTAGGAAAAATTACAGGGCCCCCCCTGTGCCCGAATGGTTTTTACAACAGTGATAAAGACCTGGTGAGAAATTTTTGGGAAATGATTTTAGGGGCGATCCCCAAATGGTTTTGATTTCAATGTGTTTTGTATCATGTTTTCAATATTTTAACAAAGATCTTTTAAAAAAGCCCCTTCGGAAAATGTTATACATTAAAGGGTTTTTATATACGAAACACTTGTGCAAAATTTTTGGGATATTTTTCTCTGAAAAAAAGTTACGCGAAATGAAATGTAAAATGTTTCACAAATCCCTATAGCAACTTGATGCTTTTAAAAAAATTTTACATTTAAAAGGGTTTTCCCTGCCGATTCCCGTTTTTTTGGGGTATTTTAGAAGGGATTGTTGATGTTCTAGTATAACGTATGCAGGGCCCCTCAGCGTTTCCCTTTTTTTCACAAATCAATTTTACAGGTTAAGATTGTTTCTTAAAACCCCAGCCTTGGGAAAATTTTTTCTACCGCCCCCAGGGTGCGACCACACTAGTCGGCTAACACCCCAACACCTCCTTCTCGGGTGAAAATGGCAGCAGGTGCAAGGGAAAAATAGTTTCTTTGACCTTTGTTGTCATAATCTTAAAGTTTTTCCATGTCAAGTTGTCACATCCTTTCCCGAAATGTACAAATTGTGGGCTTCGCCCCTGAACCTGTGTCTAGCGTAGGTAATTTCTTTGTACCACAAGTGTTGTTTTTTCTGCCACCCAAAATTTTGTATGGCCCCGGGGTTTTCCATCAGTGCAGTCCTGGGCAATCTTCTACAAAATTCCGCATTTAGCTGCATAAGCGCGAAGACTTTCATTAACACCCAAAGATCAAAAATTTTACACCTACAAAAGCCCATTTTGAATTATAGCCAATTTACCTCGGAGAAGAAGCACAACAAAAACTTCCCCTTTGATTGTTGTACGTAATCAGATACGTGAAAATTCAAAATTTAAGTTATTTTCCCCATATCACAGTCGACGCTAGAACCCAAACAACTTCCCCCTCTTATTTTATACACAAACCGAAAAAAAAGAAGCACTTAAAAATTAGGGTGCACTCCAAACAGAGAAACAAACTGGAGGTAACCCTAATTTCCCCACCGAATGTTCCAACCAACCTTCCAATGATGCTAAACAACATCGCCGTCTTCACTTCCCTTTCATCTAAAATTTACTTGAGTCGGGGATAAATACAATGATGTAGAAAAACAGAGATGCAACCATTCCTGAAATAGTAGTGACACAGTCGCAGGGTCTTGAAAACTATTATTATGCGCAAAACGCATGAAAAAACAACGAATAAGAAAATCTCAATTGTTAAACTACAGTAGTTATCAAAGAATAACAAAGTTTTTAAAAAATAAATCTTCAATCCCAGCACTTTTAAAACTTTTAAAAGAGCCCAAATAACTTATTGTATCTGCCCTAACCGCAAGTTACCCGACGTCCAGGCTCCAAAACAGTTCATGTGCACCCGCAGTGCTCCCCTTTCTCCGAGATATCGAAAATTCCCTGAAGGGGTTCATATGGAAAAGGGAAAAAATTATAGAGATTTCTCCCTTCCCATGTATTTTCTACTGACTTTTTAAGCCCCTGTATTTAAAAACTTTGGTGTTCAGAACAGAACAACTGATAAGGGGGACCTAAAACCTAGTGGACGGGGACGGGGCAGGGTTGTCCCAGGGAAAGTCTGGAGGAAGGGGGAAAAAGGGGTTTGGGGGATTTAAAGGCTCCACATTAGGGATGATGTGTGAATGTTAGATCAAAAATAAACGGTCGGTTTAATGGATCTGACTGCTACTGAACTATGGGAAAATAACATTTATGAAGGAGCGAGAAAACCAGTTAGAAGTTCAGTGCCCACACTGAAGCAAGGAAGGGGAATACAATTCAAAAGGGCATCAGAATGTGGTGTCCGGCACTTTTGAAAGAAGATGGGGAATGTGTTCCTTTTTCCCGGGTCACTTACCGTGTGGAAAAAAAATTTTTTCTCGCTCACAACGAATATAAAATTGTGTCGATGCTGAATTTTCGCAGGGCCCCTTTTTCCTTTCCCCTTTTCCCTTTAAAAAGTCAGTTTTTCGACTATTTTAAATTTGGACCCGGGAAAGAATTTTGAGTATCCACTGTGAATCACGTGATGTGGGTTTGTCCCCCACTAACCACTGGGAAAATTTCTACTTCCCTTTGTTTTCACTAATTTTATTGTCAGCCATTGCTTTATCCTCAGCAGCTTTATTGCATTACTTTAGCTTTATTTCATGATTTTTTTTCAACCACTTCATTTTTTTACATTTGCTTTTTTTTTATCACATTTTATTGGGTTTTAACTTTTTTCGATGGTGGGGGGGGGAAAGCCCTACATGTACATAATTTTATTTACATGCGAGTGTGATTAGGTGTGAATTATTTGATTGTTGAATGTATGTTTAGAGGAATGCCAACCCACGCTGCCTACCGGCTTTTCTTCCCACACTGGGGGGTAGTTGTTGAGCGCTAGTAGAGGAGCCATTGACACCCCCCCTCTGGCTTCATGATTTTTAATTTTTGGGGTTATTAAGCTTTTTATTTTTGGGGCTTTTCCCTCATGAGTCGTGATATTCCAGGGTTAACGAAAAATAATTTTTTTGTTCCTTCTCACCCCTCTTAAACCCCCTTTTCAGCTATTGAGTGATTGAACCTCTTGAACCACTTACCATGGTGGAACCTTGTTTTTTATTTTCTCCTCCCCGCGGAGTGTTTAGGCAAGACTGGAACCCCAAGGACATGACACGCTTGCACACTGGGAAAAAAACCTTTTTAAATTTTTCCACTCTTCGTTAACTGGAAATCAGGGCCCCAAATTTGCGAAACAAACCCCTTCGTTATTTTTATTAGCATTATAGTTTTCTTACGAAACACGAAAATACCAGACGAGCGTGGGTTATTCCTAGTACTTTAAAAAAAACGACTGTCTCTACTTCTGACTAGGATAATTTAGGAAAAAGTAACAGATAGTTGGGGGAAATTAACTCAGATAAAAGTCATGTAAAGGATAGGGAGAAAGCGAAATCGCCCAGAAAAATAGAGACTAAAAAAATAATGAAGGTATCTGAGTAATCTTAACTTATACAAAAAAAAAAGCCTATGGAAGATCACAAAAAAAACTGTAAGAACTCATTTAGTAGACTTCAAATTATAAAATATTTTCCAAATGTATGGATGAAGAACTGTTTACAGCATATATTTTGCTAACAATTAATCCTGATACACTACGCGCTGTTTTGTTGGCAAATATCCAAAGACGAGTTACAAAACAACTACAAGGAGAGAAGAAAAAAAAAAGGTTAAGAGTTATGCTGAAATAACTATAAACAGTAAAGATGTCACGCGCAGGCTGAAAGGAGGAAAAGAGGAGACTTGATAAAAAAATACGAGGAGATAAAAGAAAAATGAAGGAATAGATAAAGAATATTTCTTAGCAAATGCACTGAGGTTTAAAGAGAGGCCACAGCTGTAAACTGAGGAAAAAAGTGGAGTAGACGGGATACTAGAAATTCTTTCTTCGTAAATAGAAGAGACAGTAAATGCTGCAGTCACTAGAATTAAATAAAATCTACGATAAGTAAATTATTGAAGACTGGACACCACGAGCGTCTCTGCTCCTCTTGCTTACAATTGCACTTGCGTGCGCGCGCGCACACACCTGAGAAGGTTATATTTAGCAAGTTCAGGTCGAGAGGAATATAATAGAATCCAGTTTCATAAAAAATAGTTTTGAAAATGTTATTATTGCTGTTGGGTTATACAAAATGGATTCATTCAAAATTTATAAAATTTGGGAAGAATATAAGATGCATTAGACTAGTTAAATTCTTAATGGTTGAGTAGAATATAAACTGCGGTTCACTCTCATAACATAAAAAGTCAGGTGTTGTAACCTAACTGTGAGAAATCATGAAATTGCTTGGGGAAATTCTACATTTTTTTCATAGTGGTTGTTCTGCACACACGATGCATATATTTTATATATATATATTTTATATATATATATATTATATATATATTATTTTTATATATATATATATATTATATATATATTATATATATATATATATATTTAATTTATTAACACTGGCCGATTCCCACCAAGGCAGGGTGGCCCGAAAAATAAAAACTTTCGCCATCATTCACTCCATCACTGTCTTGCCAGAAGGGTGCTTTACACTACAGTTTTTAAAACTGCAATATTAACACCGCTCCTTTTAGAGTGCAGGCACTGTACTTCCCATCTCCAGGACTCAAGTCCGGCCTGCCGGTTTCTCTGAATCCCTTCATAAATGTTACTTTGCTCACACTCCAACAGCACGTCAAGTATTAAAAACCATTTGTCTCCATTCACTCCTATCAAACACGCTCACGCATGCCCGCTGGAAGTCCAAGCCCCTCGCACACAAAACCTCCTTTACCCACTCCCTCCAACCTTTCCTACGCCGACCCCTACCCCGCCTTCCTTCCACTACAGATTGATACACTCTTGAAGTCATTCTGTTTCGCTCCATTCTCTCTACATATCCGAACCACCTCAACAACCCTTCCTCAGCCCTCTGGATAACAGTTTTGGCAATCCCGCACCTCCTCCTAACTTCCAAACTACGAATTCTCTGCATTATATTCACACTACACATTGCCCTCAGACATGACATCTCCACTGCCTCCAGTCTTCTCCTCGCTGCAACATTCATCACCCATGCTTCACACCCATATAAGAGCGTTGGTAAAACTATACTCTCATACATTCCCCTCTTTGCCTCCAAGGACAAAGTTCTTTGTTTCCTTTTTTGGACT
>NW_026505044.1:0-17242 GCF_026875155.1 Cherax quadricarinatus
CCCCCCCCCCAACCTATGCCCTGCCTAACAAAATCCTATCTAACCGTGCCTCATATCCCCTACAAAAAAAAGGGGGCTCCACTCCATATCCCACTTCCCACCACATTACCACTCCAACATCTCGCAAAACATCCCGCAGAACCCCCAAAAAAACAACCCGCCCCCCCTCGGAACCACATCACCATTCCTAATGACACAATTCCAATCCCCACCAATCCCCGGGTAAAAGCAGGTAAACCTCTCAAGTGATATCCCAGAACCTCGCGTACAAAATCCACCTTCACCTAGCGTTACTAGTTGCTGGCTTTGTACACACCTACAAAACTAACCCTCCTGGCCCCCCAAAAACCCATCCACCCTGACAACCCTCCCACCCCCCCCTCCTCTCAACCCAGGATACGCAAAGGACTGGTCCCCTTTACTGCCACAGCCACACCTCCTTTCAACCTCAAAACATCACATGTAAACAACCTATAACCTTTCAACAACAACTCACATCCTAACCTATGGTTATTGTTCCTGCAAAAAACAGACATAAATACTAAATCTCCTCAAAACCCACTCTAACAATACCCTCTTGACCTCGGTTTTAAGACCGTTTACATTGAAAGTTACCCCACCTGAAATTTACAAGAATGGCGGCTTCCCCCTGTGCCGCTGAGCTTACTTGGTCCTCCTTTCCCATAGGTCTCTTTTTTCTTCTCTATCAATCCCTCGTTCCTGCCCTCCAACCCCTCCCTGTCCCTTCCCGCCTAGCTTCCCCCATTGCCCCCCCCCTCCTCCTGGACTTGCCTTTGCTACCACAGCTGCCCACAATCTTCTTCCCAGGCCTCTGCGCTGGTGTGAGGACTTCGTCCATGTCTGATGCCCCCGCTTGATCTCTTGCGGGAGCTACCCTCTACACACATTTCTTCTGCAACCACATCTTCTTGATGACCTCCACCACCCATTGCTCTCCTTTCGAACCTCACTCAAGTTTTCCTTACCCTGCTTCTGTTCATCCATCACCTTGTCATCCACCTGACCTCACATCACTTTCCACATCATTCTCCGACTCTTCCAAAAAATCCTTCAGCACAGCCTCCAAAATCCCGTTTCCCGAGCTGACTCTGCAGTACCTAACGGTCTGTCTGACAACGATATTCCCTCCCCCCCCCGTTTTCCACTGGTAGTGTAACACACGTCTCCAAAACCACCCCCTGCCCTGTCGACCTCCTCACTCCATAGGCCTGTACCCTGGCTTTCCACTTCACCCGTCATAACGTCCGCGGCTTCTAATGGCGTATCCACAGAAGCTGTTCTCCTGACGCCTAGGGCCCTGTCTCCGGGGGCATTGTGCCACCATTGTGCTCAAAAGAGTCACCATAAACGGCACGTCTTCCTCCCCCACATAGTGTACAAAAACCTGTGTTCTATGGTTATGAAATGTAACATATGATGGTATCGGGCCTCCTCAGGGTCATTTTCAGTGTGAAGGATCCTTTCCCGGGCATCCCCTCATAAGGGCCGCCCTCCACATTCCCATGCTCGTCGAGTGTACGTCCCATAACCACTGAACACATCTTGTAGGCTGAATGCTTTTTGCCTCAAAAGGTACATTCCTTACCTTCACCCAAGTAAAATACTTAGACACTCATGCAAGCATACTTCCACTGCCGTATTGATACCATCCATCCGCCTTTCTTGAAATTCGTCGACGATGGTAGAATAGAAGTCAGCCCTCATGAATTTTCACGAAGACCCTTGACATACCATTCAGTGCCACACCATACACCCTCTTCATTGGGGATCCCAAATAACATCCCTGATAATGCTTGGCAGGAGAACGTTCATCGTGGCGTTGCTTAAAGACCCTCTAACCACTCAATGCAGACAGTATTTAAACCCCCGGTACAGTCGGTCCGCCATCTTGGTGCTAATGCTATGTTTTCCTCACCGGGTTTGGCGTGCAAGAGAACCTGTAGAAGCGTCCTCTCTCCCCGCAGGTCGAGAGACGAATTTTTGAGATGTCGTTGTCTGAGAGCAAGTGTGGGTGTGAATATAATGCAGAGAATTCATATTTTGGAAGTTAGGAGGAGGTGCGGGTTTACCAAACTGTTTGTCCAGAGGCTAAAGGAAGGGTTGTTGAGTGGTTCGGACATGGGGAGAGATGGAGCGAAACAGAATAACTTCAAGAGTGTATAAGTCTGTAGTGGAAGGAAGGCGGGGTGGGGGTCGGCCTAGGAAAGGTTGGAGGGAGGGGGTAAAGGAGGCTTTGTGTGCGAGGGCTTGGACTTCCAGCAGGCATGCGTGAGCATGTTTGATAGGAGTGAATGGAGACAAATGGTTTTTAATACTTGACGTGCTGTTGGAAATGTGAGCAAAGTAACATTTATGAAGGGGTTTCAGGGGAAAACCCGGCAGGCCGGACTTTAGTCCTGGAGATGGGAAGTACAGTGCCTGCACTCTGAAGGAGGGGTGTTAATGTTGCAGTTTAAAAACTGTAGTGTAAAGCACCCTTCTGGCAAGACAGTGATGGAGTGAATGATGGTGAAAGTTTTTCTTTTTCGGGCCACCCTGCCTTGGTGGGAATCGGCCAGTGTGATAATAATAATAAAAAGAAAACTCAAATCTACTAACTCTTGTGTTCTATATATTAAAAAATCGCTTCCCCATCAACTTCTTGCACACAAGAAAACAGAGGGGCTACAATATCACTGTGTTAGGATTTATATAGGGAACTCTGCTCTCAACATATTTAACTTGTATGCTCCTGCTGATAAATTTAATTACTTGGAGCTCCCAACTTGTGCTCATTCTGAGCCTAGTCTTATTTTTTTTTTATATATTTTATTTAAAAACTTTACAGCTTGATATTAAATAAAGATATAAAATGGGCACAGTAGGATCCTCAATCCTACAGAACATACACTAACCAATTATTAACAACACATTGTAATTGACATAAAAGAGGTTACCCATATACACTCACAAAATTGTCTATATAACATACTATGATAAACAATATAAACTATAACTATATAAACTATATAAAATATAAACTATATACAACTTTCAGATTTGTATAGTTAACATAGTATGACTGACATATGACAAAGGTTCACAACCTTCACAGGAGATAATCAGAGTAATAACCTACATCACAATCTCAGTTAAACAATTACATGCTCTTCCCAAAATTAACCCATTATACTAAATAAATATTAACAAATATTACTAAATATTACTACAGCCTCTTCCAACGCCTGAGCACATTATATAAAGCAAGAGACTAAACCATACTGTCCCATTACAAACTTTTAACGAGGCATTACAAATTTATGGAAGTCATTAGCGTTCCATCTCGCAGCAACTGGATGAGCACATTATATAATGTTAAAATAAAGACAGTACACTCGCTAAAAACCCACAACACTCAACACAAACATAATTTAAATAACCTCTCATTGCGATACAATTATCGCACATGAAATATGCCCAATAAAGGCTATAAACGCACACTCTACATAAGCCCTAAAGCTCTTCACGGTCTTAAAACTATAATCTTGACACCATTCACACTTAATACGTGAAGAAGGTCATGACGACCCTGACACATCAAACACAGAATTCTCCATTCGGTACTACGTAATTACTTGATATCACCTTTGCTTTCTCTGTGCCCACTTGCATGCTACATACACGTATGCCACTCATCTACACCTTCATATACCCACATACACCTTACTCTCACCCCTCCCCAGGAGGCGACCCTGCTGGTGTCCCCCTGAAAACCCCCTTCCCATATGTAATCCCCAACCCCCCCCCCTTACTCACTCAGCCCAAGTCGTAGATTGATAAGAACACCTAAACGTTAACATTCTATACCCTTCCAAAAAAAAAATCCTTTTTCCCACCTCCTTACAGTTCTCTATTACGACCCCATCGTCCCCGGTTTTAAACCTTTTCCCCGCTGGGTTCCCGCCCCCCACACCTAAAATTTTCCCCCCCCCCCTCACCCCCCCAAACGATATATAAAAATATAATCCACTATTATATAACCCAAAGCTCTTATAACACTCCCCATCAAACCCCTTTCCCCATCTAGGCTTAGTGCACGCAAAAACCGACACCCCTCGGCCCCCCACCCCCTGTACTACCCTACTTAAAAATACCTAACCCCCTCCATCCCCCAAAAAAAATATACTGCATGGAAACCCCCTCTCCTCCCCCCCACAAAATTCCACACCTTCCCCCACCCAAATTTCCCCTCTGGGTTTTTAAAACCCCCCCGACGGTAGAAAGCCAAAGCAAAAAAAAACGATAGTTAAACCCCCCTTACCCTAGGCTTTAACTTCCCAAATTGCTAAACCATACCAAAAAACTCTTCCATGGTAATGGGGGGAAAAATTTTCCCCAACTGGTACAAAAAAAAAATCCTGCTGCAAGCAGCCCTTTCAAAAAAAACCCCTACTCGAATTTTCCTGGGTTCTCTAACCCAACATCAAAGCCCTAAAAATTTTTCACATTCCCTCAACTCCACACGACACATTTTCTCTCGCCCTGCAGGAGAGGGGACGCTTCTACGGGCTCTTGGCACGCCCCCCTGGTGGGGGAAAACAAAGCATTACCCACCAAGATGGCGGACCGACTGACCGGCGCATAAATACTGTCTGCTTGGCTGGTTAGAGGACTTAACAACCCCCACGATGAACTTCTCCTGCCAAGCATTATCAGGGACTGTTAGGGCACCCCCAATAAAGAGCTGTATGGTGTGGCACTGAATGGTAGTAAAAGGGTCTTCGTGAATTTTCTGGGGGGGGGGGCTGACTTCTAATCTACCATCGCGCGAATTTCAAGAAAGGGGGATAGTATCAATACGGAAGGGGGAAGTAATGCTTGCATGATGTGTCTAATATTTACTTGGGTAAGGAAAGGGAATGTCCCTTTTGAGGCAACAGCCTACGCCTACAATTTTTTTCAGTTTAGGGGACTGTACACTCGACGAGCATGGAATGGGGAGGGACCCCCCTTATAGGGGATGCCGGAAGGACCCTTTCACACGAAAAGACCCTAGGAGGCCGATACCATTAATGTTACATTGCAAAAAACCATAAAAACCCCGGTTTTTGTACACATGGGGGGCAAGGAAGACTCCCTTTTTATGTGACTATTATGAGCACATGGTGGCACAATGCCCCAGGAACAGGGCCCTAGGCGTCAGAACAGCTTCGTGAACGCCTTTTAAAAGCCGCGGACGTTAGAGGGGGTGAAGTGGAAAGGGGGGTACGGCCATGGAGTGAGGAGGTCGCGGGGCGGGAGGTGGTTTGAGAGGTTTTTACACTCCCAGTGGAAAAAGGGGGGGGGGGGAGGGGAATATCGTTTTCCAGAAGACCTTTAGATACTGCAAGTCACTCAGGACGGGATTTTGGAGCGGGCTGGGGGTTTTTTTTTGGAAAGCCAGAGCATGGTGGGGAAATTTATGTGGGTCGGTGATGACAAGTGTGGATAACAGAAGCGGGGAAGGAAGACTTGAGTGGGGTTCAAAAGGGGAAGCAATGTGGGGGGGGGGGTCCACAAAAAAATTGGTTGTAGAAAAAATGTGTGTAGAGGGTAGCTCCCGCAAGAGACAGCGGGGCTCAACAGGGACAAGCCCTCACACCAGCGAGGGGGCCGGGGAAAGAAGATGTGGGCAGCTGTGGGTAGCAAAGGCAAGTCCGGGGGGAGGGGGGCAATGGGAAGCTAGGTGGGAAGGGACAGGGGGGTTGGGGGGCAGAACGGGGGATTGATAGAGAAGAACCGAGACCTATAAAAGGAGGACCAAGTAAGCCTCAGCGGCACAGGGGTAAGCCCCCTTTCTTATAAAATTCAGGTGTGAATTTTCAATGTAAAGGGCCCCTTAAAACGGGGTAAAGGGGGTTGGGGTTTAGAGTGGGTTTTGAGGAGATTTAGATTGATGTCTTTTTTTTTGCAGGAACATAACCATAGGTTAGGATGTGGTTGTTGTTGAAAGTTATAGTTGTTTACTTTGTGATGCTTTGAGTTGAAAGGAGGTGGGGGCGTGGCGGGAAAAGGAGACCAGTCTTTGCGTATTTTGGGGTTGGGGAGGAGGGGGGGGGGGGAGGGTTGTCAGGGTGGATGGGTTTTGGGGGCCAGGGTTATTTTTTGTGGTGTGTACAGCCAAAACTAGTAACGCTAAGTGAAGGGGATTTTTCGCGAGGTTCTGGTTTCATTTGGAGGTTTCCCTTTTTTTTAGGGGTTTTTGGGGGGATTGAATTTGTGTCTTTAGAAGGGTGATGTTTTTTTTCCGAGGGGGGGGGGGGTTTGTTTTGGGGGTTCTGCGGGATTTTTTTGCGAGATGTTGGGTGGTAAATGGGGTGGGAAGTAGGGGATGGAGTGACCCCTTTTATTCTGGGGGATATGAAGGGCAGGGTTTAGATAGGATTTATGTGGGGCGGGGCAAGGTGTGGAAGGGGGGTGAGGACTTCGATCTGGGTTTTTTTGATCATCGTGCTGTTAAGAAATTTTTGGGGTAATGGCATAGTGAGAGTTTATGGGGGATACGGGAAATTAAATGTGAGGCTACTTGGGACGGGGGGTGACCCTACAGGGTTTAAAGATTGGGGGGAAACCCTTTTGGGAGACAGGAAATGAAAGGATTTGCTGGTTTGGTGGGAAAAAGAGGGCAAAGTTAAAATTGCGAAAATTTTTTAAAAAGTAGGGGTAAGGAGATGGCAGGTGGAGCTATGGCCAAAAAAAATTTATCTTGAGGGTCATTAAATGACTTTTATCAGGGGGAACGGGGGGGGGCGGTTGTGACAGGGAACTTTCAAATGGGTTTGGCGGAAATTCACAATGAGAAATTTGGGCAATTCGAGTTAGGGCGGGGTTGGAGGATTTTTTCAGGGGGGAAGAAGGCCATCGGTTTTTGTATTAAGGATTTTTTTAAAGGAAGGCAGGCGAAGACCACCTTGCGTAATTGAGGCAGGTACGGGGGGGGGGTTTTTGAGGAGGGCAAGGCCTATCCCCCAGGGAAAAAATATTAGTTTGATGCAGATTTTTGGTTTTAGGGAGAAGTGGAGGGGGTTGGCGGGGGAGTGGGTGAGGGAGGGTTGGGGATGAAGGGTTTTTTAATAGGGTATTAAGGAGCAGGACAGTGACAGAACGATGTAGTATTAATGTAGAGGGGTGGAGGAGGCAGTTTTTGGGATGTGCCGGGGTAAAACCCCAGGCATGACGGAATACCAAAACATTTTTATAGGTATCTTTGGGGGGGTGTAGGCATTGTTTGGGGGGGGTTTTTGGGGTTTTTATGTTAAAGTAGTGGAGGATGGGGAAAAATCACAAAAACGGGGTCAGGGTTTTGTCCCCAAAAAGAAGAAGGGCCGAGTTTTTGAATGATTACCGGCATTACGTTAATGTCTCGGTTAAAAGATTTTTCTAAGGTTTTGGGCAACAGAATGGGGAAAAAGTGTTGGGGGTTTAGTTTTTACATGGGGGCAGTTGGGAACCCCGGAAGGGGATGAGGGTGGACATGGTTTGTTAGGGTTTTCTAAGAGATGTACGGGAGGGGGAATACTGGGTTTTAGTTTGGGTAATGCTTATGATTGCGGGGACAGAGTTTTCTTGGGGGGTTTGTTAGAGAGGTTGGGGTTCGGGGGGGGGGGTAGTGAGGGGGTGAACCCCCGATGATGGGGCAGAGGGAGGGTACGGGTCAATGGGGGGGTTTGGTGAAAGTGTACAAGGGAGAGGGGTTTGAGGCGGGCTGTCCGATGTCACAGCTGCTCTTTGGTGTGGCCCAAAACCTTTTTTTATCTTTGAAGTGATGAACAATCAGGAATGGAAGGGGGGGGGGCAAAGGGGGGATCGTTGGGTATTGGATGATACTACTGTTTGCTAAGGGGTAAAGGGGGATTAAGGAGGGTGGGTAAGTTATTCAGATGTTTGGTATGAATACCGGAATGAATTAATTTTCGGGGAAAAAACAAGGTTCAGAGGGCGGTAATTGGATAGGGGGGGGCTTGGGGGGTGGGGTTTTGGATGGGCAGGGTTGACAGAAAAAAGGTATGTGGGGGTAGGTAATTTTGGGGAAAGCGGCATGCAAAGGGGAAATTCGGAGCTGTCATGGTTAAGGTTTTAAGTAACTAGGAGGTTTAAGTACGAGGGGCTAGCTTTACTTTTAGAGGGTAGTGGTGGAAAATTTACTTTCTATAGCAAGGTATGGGGGTGGCAGAGGTTTTTCCCTTAGAGGACGAGATATTGTGGAAATGCAGAGGAGGGGGCTGAAGTTTGTGTGGGGTTTTTTTGGGGGGGGCATGGTTAAGTAAAGGGGGTAGTTTTGAGGATGTTCGGGGGGGGGTTTAGGTTTTTTGCCCTTTTGCACTGAGATAATGGCTGTAATACAAGGGGGGTTTCATGAGGGAAGGGGGTGTGAGGGGCGCTAAAATAGGAAAAAGTTATGGAGGAGGCCGTAAATGGTGGAGTTGGGAAGGGAATTGAGGTTTTTGGGGATATGTTGAGATTTTTTATTGACAGTGCAACAGGGGGATAAAATCAAATAAACGGGTTTGGGAGGGGGATGAAAGGTCAAGGAATTTTGCAAGGGGAGCCGTGTATCCAACGTATGATTGGGAGTTATTTGGAAAAATTTTTTGTAAACTTCGGGTACCCCTAAGTAAGAAATTAGTTTTAGGTTTATATGGGTTTTTGGCTTCCAAGGGGGTTTTACGTTGTATGGGGTTTTGGGGAAAGGGTTTTTGTCAGTTTTGTGGGATTTAAACGGCGTTTTATGTGGGGCTTCTTTTGTACCTCCTTGGAGGGGGGGAGATCAGGGGTGGGGGGGGGTTATCAGACTGTTGGGGGGGGGGGCGTTTGCCACTTTTAAGGGGTTTACTACTAGATGTAAGGGGAGTGCCCCGGGGTGTTGGGGAAAGGGGTATAAAAGTATATATAGTGGATTTCTGGACATTTTATGGGGAAGAGGGATTAAGGGGGGAATGGGGGAAAAAAAGCGTTGGGGGCTAGATTCTATAGGAGAAATGTAAAATAAATTGGTTTATGGGGCTCTTGGAAAAAAAATTTTCCCCGGGAATTATAGAAACCCCCTGGGGTCCTTTGGCGGGGGCCCTGAGGATGGCCCAAAAGGGGTGGTCTCCTTAGGGGGTATGTTTAAAAGGGGGGGGTTTTTTTTTTGGTTTTCTCTGGAACTGATTAGTGTGTAAGAGGAAGGGGTGAAATTTGGTATGGATGGTACGCCTTTCACGAGAAAGTTGTCATAGTGAGATATAAGTGTGGTTTCCCCGGGGTTAATTTCAAGCCTGATGGTTATGTTCACTGGGTTTAAAAAATTCCTTGAAAGCCCGGATACCGAGCCCCTTTGGATCTCTTTTTTAAGTAATAGATTTGGCACTTTGGTATCAAAACAACATTTTTTGAGATACGGTCATTCTTTTGGGGCTGCAAATTACAGCAGCCTATCCTTTTTTCTATCTAGTCTTATGTTTAACTTTATTGCAGATGAAGGTTCTATGTGAAAAAAATTTAAGTTATGTATAGTTTTGGGGCTATAACCATGTTTTTATGGGGTTAAAAACCAAAAAAGTCTTGTGGACAAGATTGTCGGTTTATATACAAGGGGGGTAAATTTTGTATAGGGTTTGGTTTAAAACCCTTTAATGTGCCGAGGTTTGTTTAAATACTTGTTTTGGATTCTTTTATTATTTTTATTTTAAAAGCAGTTGTTTTGTTCTTATCAACATTATTGTATTTGAGGGTTAAAAAAAATTTAATAAAGTAAAAACTGTTTCTCTAGGTTATTGTGTAAGGGAAACATATTTCCTTCCGGTTCCTATTGGTTAGGATCTAATGTACCTAACTTAACCAATTTAAACTGTACCCTGATAAACGGGTAAAGTTAGGGTTTTTTTTTGTTTTTTTTAGAGGTTTTTGGTAGTTTGGGTTTAAACGTGAGTTGTACATTTTTATGATGTTTTTTTTTTGTAAAAGGACATGTCGGATTCATTTTATATTGTTTTAACATTAAAGTTTTTTTTTGGTGTGTTTTCTTTGGGGAAAGGCCGGGGGCAAATATTAATGACTGATAAAATTTAGTGAGGTTTGTCTTAGCGTGTATGTTTTTCTATAAACAAGATGTTATAATACTTTTTTCCTGCAAGGAATAAAAAAAAAAATTACTAGTAGAACAAAACAAAGTTTTGTATTTTCCCGTACTTATTATGCATCCTTTGTACTTTTGTAAGGTTTCTAATAAAAATATATAAAAAAAAAAAAAAAAAAAAAAAAAAAAAATAAAATCAAAGTCTTGGGAGTGTAATACCATTGTATGTGTTTGACTTGGCAGTGTGACATTGTTCTATGTAATATTACTCTTTTGCATGTATTTAGACGACCTGGTTGAGGTGTCATTGTGTTGGATTCTTGTGTATTAATCGGTTCTGTGTTTTATAATCATCTTGTATTTGCATTACTTTCAATAAAATACGTTAATCTATTAAACGTATAAGGATTATTAATATATAAATAACAAAGTGGAATATAAATGCATATTGTAGGCTTGGTGCGTCTTTGTTAATAATAATAATAATGCATTTTGTAATGTAGTCGTGTTCTTGCTTAACATAGGTGCATGGGATATCATGCATTGGGGATGAGGGACAGTTTGTGTTAGCACAAAGTTAAATGTCTGTGTGTTTTGTTAATGAAATTTATAATTCTGTGTAAGAACTGATAATGTGTTCTTTTATCTATTTAATGTATTGTATTGTTTTAAATAAAATATAAAAAAAAAAACAAAAAAAAAAAAAAAAACTCCACACCACCATACAACTTACCCAACCTATCATATACTTTTCCCAGCTGCCCTCCACTCACGCCTTCGTGCAAAACCTCCCATTTAAGAAACACACATTTAATCCTCCTTCTCAGATCCATCAACCCCAACCCACCCTGGCACACAGGTAACATTACAACCTCTCTCCTCAGCCAATCGCACCTTGAACCCCACAAAAAGTTAAACACTCGTCTCAGAATTCCCACAATCGCCGTCCCTGTTAATGGGAACACGGCTGCTACGTGCCAAACCTTACTATACAAAAATACATTTATAACAATCACTCGTTGCACGAGAGTCAGATGATGAGGTTGCAATGCACCCAGAATCCTTTCCATTAATCTATTCGAGTTTTCCTCTCGAGCAGCGTCCAAATCACCCTTATAGGTGATACCACAAATTTTTAAAGACACCGTTTGTTTTCTCACAACGTTACATCTCCCCCCCCCCTCCACCCAATCACCCAACCCCATGATCATTGACTTCTCTCTATTTACCTGCATCCCTGTTGCATTTCCGAACTGTTGCACAACATCATCCAAAACACCCAACGCCATCCCCTCCCGAACCAGGACTGTTGTATCGTCTACGTATCCTATTATTCCCGGCCACACATTCCCTACCCCCCCCCCATACCTCCACTCGTGTCACATACACAACGTTCAACCATTCTATAGAAGGGGTCCTGAATGCACGCAAACAACATTTGTGACATGGGACACCCCTGCCTAAGTCCCCTACCCATTACAATCTCCTCCCCCAAGCATCCATTAATCTGTACCCTCATCTTGGCTCCATTGTACAATGTGGTTACCCAATAAACTATTTCTTCCCCATAACCCTGCCTCCTAAGTATAGCTCCCAATGCTCCCTCTTTTCCACCCTGTCATAGGCCCCCCTGCCAGTCTAAAGCCAACAACGCCGCCCTCCCTCCCCCCCCTTTTGACTCCACAAAACTTCTCAGTATTCCATGACCCTCAATCATCGACCTTCCAGGCAAACCATACTGCGTTTTCGAAACCACTCTCCCTACCACACATTTGAACCGATTACCCAAGACTTTAGCAAACAACTTATAATCAGCACATAACAGAGATATGGCACGGTACTCCTTGAGGGTGTGCTGCCCCTTACCCTTCTGGACCAACACTACAACTGCTGTTGCTTGCTTGTCCCCATCACACCCTTCTCCTTCATCTGATTAATAACCTACCCATGAAACCCTTATCACCTCCCAATGTTGGAGATAAAATTCAGCCGGTGAGACCGTCTATTCCCGGTGCTTTGCCTTTCCTCATTCCCCTTAAAGCCAACTCTATTTCCTCCTCTGTTATTACCCCCCTAAAGCCTTTCTATCACTATTCCCTAAATTACACGTCACATACTCACACACCTTCTTCTAAATCCACATTTCCCACCTTCCCACTTGTCCAATACCCTTCATACCATTTATCCGCATATGCACACTTTCCCTTTTTTGTATTTTAGTATCTCCTGACCCATTCTATAACCCCCCGCCATCTCGTGTACCTCTAACCTCGGAATAGCGTAACCTGCTGTCTTTGTTTTTGACGTCGCAACACACACACGATGGTTGTCTCCCCAAAGCACCTCCTCTACCCCTGCCTGCACCCTTACCGCTTGAAATCTCTCATTTTGTAACTCCCTCAGTCCCCCCCTTGACCTCGACAATTTCATCCATAGGATAGTGCCCCCCCACCCCCCTTCCCATAAAAGCCCTTAACCCGTCCTCCAGATAATTGAAAGCCCATATTTAAAATCATTATACGTTGCCCACCCCACATAATATTTCCTAATTTCCTTGGTAACACAATCCCACATTGTAACGAATCTTCATCCTGTGCTCCTCGCTAAAGCTCCTTCATAGGACAGAAAATCCTCCTAACCCCTCCTCATCACTCAAAAGCACTTATATTTAATTTTTCCCTTATACTCCGTATATTTCTGCAAGCGCCCCCCACCCAAACTCCACAACACTGCTCTATGATCTGACCATGCACTTCAACAGTTTTTTAAAGCTCTCACTACAACCCCGTGAGAAAGATACACCTCTATAAACCTCGCTGCTACCCTCTCCTAACAAATGTATGCTCTGTCTCCCACCCCCCCCCCCTCGAATGCGTCTCTTAACCTAATATCCCTCAAAAAATCTCGTAGGGCCACCGACACATAACCTGCCCCTTTCGGTTCCACATCAGCCCTCCTTAATGACGCAGTATCCAATCGACCTCCTACTATTGCCACCTCCGTAATGCACGGAAAAAAAACACAAGGTCCTCGCACACAAACTCCTGCTTCACCTGTACGTTATTCTCTGCAGGCGCATATACGCTAATAAAAGCCACACGTTTTCCCATCCACAAACCATCTACGCGCAACACCCTTCCCCCTCCCCCCCCCTCACTTCTCTGCAAAACAAACGGGCTCGCCTCCCTAAATCATTCTCTGCTCAGACGTTGTGCTGAGCGGTTGTCAGCTGTTGCTCCTCAGTCCCGACACCTGGTGGAGGAGTGTTTACAACATCAACAACAATGGCGACTGCGTTTCGCCGCCGCGTTAATACTGTTTGTATTCAACTAACGCAGGGATCTATCACCGGCGAATCAGTAAATGTGTTACTGCCAGCAATCATTCGTGATACTTATGGCATTCAACGTGAATCCTTGTGTGGCGTCGCCTTGAATGGAACTACACGGATCTTCGTCAAGTTTTGTGACACTCAGATGTACGAGAAGATTGAGGATATAAGTAAGCAAGTCACCCCAGCAGTTTCTGTCCAGTTGCATGACGTTTCACGATACTATACGTGGGTACGTGTGCGAAACGTGCCTTTTGAGGCCAATGAAGTTGATATACGTGACGTTTTTGAACGTTATGGGAAGATCCACCTGGTCACCATGGGTAGGTGGTCTGACGGCCACTATAATGGCCTTCAGGAGGGGTCATTTACGTTGAAAATGTCCCTGCGTCAGCCGATTCCTTCATACATTCAACTGGAGGAGTTTCGTTCCCAGGTCCACGTTACGTACCCTGGACAGAGAAGAACTTGCCACCTCTGCGGCGCTCTGGATCACATTGCGGCTCAGTGTGTCCAGCGCCAGCCGCCATCGGGGCGTGGTCGTCGACCTGACGGTGAGGTACCCCGTCAGGCTCTGGGAGAGGAGGTTGTCGAGACATCGCCGCGTATGACATCATGGAGTGCTGAGGTTGATAGGGCCATGCTACTAGAGTCATCTTGTGTGACTCTACCTGGGACTGCCTCCCTTGACGAGGTGGAACATGTGAACAGTGAAATCCCTATAGCAAGAGAGGCAGGTGAGATGGAAGCCGACATTGTATCTGCGTTAAGTGACCTATTAGCGTCGCATGAGTCTGATTCTGTGTTGTGTTCTGATGAGGGGAAATTACGTGCAGATGATGCTGATCAGATAGCTAAAGTGAGAGATTTGGAGAGTTCGAGTTTTCACACTGTTGAGGCAGAAATTCACAAGGAGAACACCCCAAGTACTGACATGTCTGAAGATGCTGTTTCTAGGAAGCGTGCGGCTACCCCGTCCGACTCCGATGATGTCTTGACCCCTGGACAACGTTCAGGGAAGAAGACGTGGTCGGAAATCACGGGTGCGGGGAGGTCGCGCGAGTCCAGGACAGCAGGTAATATCACGGGGATTGCCAAAGGTGCGGGAAGTGCCTTGGGTGCTTGCCGGCGCAAAGAGAAAAAGGGAGTGGTAGCCCCTAGAGGAAAGCCACCTTTAACACAGTTAGGTGTGTAACTATTAATGTTAATGGTTTGAAATCTGTCAGAAAGTGTGTGCAGGTGCGTGAGTGGTTGAATCGTTTTGCAGTGGATGTGTGTTTTTTGCAAGAACATAACCATAAAGTAGGAAGTTTGTTTGAGATGGATGGTTATGACATTTATGTGACTCATTCCAGACGTCTGAAAGGTGGAGTGGCTGTGTTGATAAAAGCGACCAGCCCGTTTGTGCTGAGACATTGGGAGGAAGGGGGGAGGGTCACGTGGTGGAGTCGTGGGGGATTGGGGTAGTAGAAGAGTTGGTTTTGTAGGGGTATATGGGCCTGGCTGAACATGATGTTAAACATTAAAAATACTTTGTTAGAGATGTCTTGGTATATTATTTGAGGTCCCTGCCAGAAATTACAGTGGTAGGTGGTGACTGGAACTGTGTAGTGCGCCGTAAAGATGTTGAACCGAGGGGGGCGGGGTTCTGTTCGCTTGTTTTGGGTGACTTGTTGTCTGGTTTGGGGTTGGTAGATGTACGCGGAGGACGTGATTTTGGGATTGAGCATACTTTTGTGCGTAGGGGCTATGCAGCATGTTTAGATAGGGTGTATGTGTCTCGGCGGGTAGTCGTAATCAATGTGCTTGTATTGAACGTCTTTTTCTCCGACCACCGGGGAGTTTTTGTGGAGCTCGACTGGGGAGGTCTACCGCATCGTTTTAAGGGATACTGGAAACTGAATACGCGGATGCTACAAAGTGCGGATGATAGGGAACTATTCGAGGACTTCTGGGCGTCTATGGGAGTAGACTCCTGGGAGGGATGGGATTTAGTACGACAGTGGGATGAGGTTGTGAAGCCTCGAATTAAGGATTTTTATGTGAATCGGTGTAAGGAGGCCACTCGCATGGAGTAAGGTTTTCAGAGATACCTGGAGGGTCATCTACGACAATGTTATGCACAGGGAGAGGCATCTGGGGTTTACCCAGTGGATGAGATCGATGCTATTAAAGAACAAAACCAAGTAATGAAAATAAGGTTTTCGATGGGCGCGCATTTCGAGTGGGGTGGAGGAGGCTTTGTGGGGTGACAAGCCGTCTGCTTGCGTCTTACAAAGTCAGACACAAAGGCGAAAAGCGACTGAAATTGTGAGTTTAGTGGTGCAGGATGAAGTTGAACGGTATAGTGAGGGACAGGTCTTAACAACAACTGAGGGGATAAGTTTTTATGTCGATACTTGGAGTAAGATACAGATGCAAAGTAAAGACGTGAGTGAGCATGCGATACAGGATTTGGGGAGAGGCGTACGATGCGAGTTAAATGATTATGATCGCCTTCTCATGGGTGGGCCTATATCTGAGGCAGAGGTGTGGGAGGCACTACAAGGAATGAGTAAGGGGAAGGTTTCCAGCATTGATGGCATCCCTTGTGAATTTATATCAAACATTGGGAGGTAATACGGACTTTTATGGTTCGTTTACTCAATGCGATGAAGGAGGGGGGTGTTAGGTCTGTCTCAGCGTACGGCGGTGTTGGTCTTAGTTAGGAAATGTGATGTGCCGTTAGCGATTAAGGACTACCGTCCCATATCGTTGATGTGTAGTGACTATAAACTATATGCGAAAATATTGATGAATAGAATTAAGAAAGTGTTTGATAAGGTAATCCATAAGAGTCAGTTTGGTTGTGCCAGGTAGGTCAATGTATGATGGTCATGGGAATATCAGGGAGTTTGTTGAGGAATGCGGGGTGAGGGGTGGGGGTGGTGTTTTGGCTTTAGACTGGCGAGCCGCTTTTGATAGTGTGGAAAGAGAGGTTCTGTGGAAATTTATAGATGGCAGGGTTTTGGAAATGAGGTCATCATGTGGGCCCGTTCGTTGTACAATGGAGCGGGTTTTAAAGTACAAATTAATGGCAAGTTAGATGTTTTTGTACACATGAGCAGGGGCATTCGTCAGGGATGCCCCATGTCTCAAATGTTTTTTGCATGTATGCAGGACCCTTTTTACTGGGCTGTTTGTGGGCGGGGAATAGAGACATCGTTGGGTCCGAGTAGTGGTCGACCAACCCTTGTGGGTTATGTTGATGATACTACTGTGTTATTACGTTCACGGGAGCAACTGGGTTTTGTTGGGAGACTTGTTGACATATTTGGAAAGGCTACGGGGATGTGTGTTAATAGAGAAAAAATCGAAAAAATTATGGGTTGGGGGAGTGGGTGGGGGATGGGGGGGATGCAGAGGGGTGGACTGTGGTTGATCGTGATACACTATATGTGGTATTCATTATATGCGGGAGGTCGATCAGATGAGGGCGTGCAATTCGGGAGGGTTGTACATAGTGTCTTGGGGCGCTTAAATAGTTTACGGCCGCGACATTTAACCCTGCATCAGAGGGCGGTGGTCATTAATGTCCTGCTTTATAGCAAAGTATGGCACGTTGCTGCACTGTATCCTCTGTTGCAGGGGGACGTCAAACGTCTTTTGCATAGAATTTATCGATTTTTGTGGGTTCTGGATGCGATTGGCTCACAAGAGCGGTGGTGGAGACACCACTGCATCAGGGAGGGTTGGGTCTCATTCCTCTAGAGGCTCGTGTCATGGCATGTTACGTGAAGCGTTCGTTTTCCCCACTGGGGGGGGTGCATGGGGGC
>NW_026505045.1:0-15475 GCF_026875155.1 Cherax quadricarinatus
ACCCAAAAACCCTGGTCCCCCCACGCAAACCCCTGGGCCCCCCCCCACCCAAACCCTGGTCACTCCCTCACTCCCAAACCCTGGTCCCCCTCACTCCAAAACCCCTGGTCCCAAAACACTCCAACCATGGGCCCCCTCACTCCAAACCCGGTTCCCCACCCCCAACCAGGTCTCCCTCACTCCAACCAGGTCCCCCTCACTCACCCATGGGCCCCCCTCACTCCCCAACCATAATTCCCCCTAACCCAATCACCCCCCACTCCAAACCCTGGTCCCCAATCACTCCAACCATGGTCCCCCCCCCCCTCCAACCATTTTCCCGCAACCCCCAGCCATGGTCCCCCCACTCCAACCCCGGGCCCCCAAACCCCTCCAACTCGGCCCCCGTTACTAAAACTATGGCCCCTCTCACCCAACCATGGCACCCCTCACTCTAACCAGGTCCCCCCCCCACTCCATCCATGGTCCCCCCTCACTACAACCATTCCCCTCACTCCACCCTTGGTCCCCCCCCACCAACCCTGATCACCCCCCAACCTCCCCGGCCCCTCTCTCTCCAACCAACGTCCCCTCTCCTCCGCCATGTCCCCATTTACTCCACCCCTGGTCCCCATCACTCCAAAAACCCGGGCCCCCCTCAACCATGGTGCCCCTCACTCCAACCGGGGCCCCCTTACCCAAAAACCCTGGGCCCCACTACTCCAACCCGGTCCCCACCACTCCAACTGGAAGAAATTTTCTCCAGGAGGGGGGTATCCCCCTTCCCCCCTTTCACACCCCTTTTTACCCTTTAGGGGGGCCCACCTTTTCAAAGGGGGAAGCATTACTTTTGACTCTATGAGATGACCTGACCCGGGAAAAACCCAACAAAGAACACTGATCTGTGTGTTAGTTGAAAAAAGTATCTCAAAAACACAAAAAACACTTAAGAAATTGGGGATCAGCTTCTTTAGTGAAAATGTGAAAAATAAAGACAAATCTTGTGAACATATGTCCATGTAGTATCCAACTGGGGAAGACGGGACACCGGGACACTTCAGCTTCTATCAAGTCCGATATCTGTCAAAGGGTGGAAAAACCAAGCTCCGCTGCAAGACAAGGTGGGTTTTCTTTTTTCTTGTGGTACGGGGGACTGCCTTTTCTTGATGCAAGGAATTGTAATCACCTATAGTGGGAGTGGGGGGCGGACTTTTGAGTCCCACCAGTAAGTTTGTCACCATCATGAATGAAATATCTGACATAACCCCCCTAGGGTAATTTTTTGTTTACAAATTAAACTCTTTACAGCCCGTTAGAAAGACTTCGACAGTTTCTCAAACCCGTCTCAGGGCGGCGTGAAAGGCGATATTTCTTTCCAGTTAATTTTCACTGTTTAAACTTACTGATAACCCATTTCCAACATATTGGTGGCCGAACCGATAAAGGCCAACGGGTCCAAAAAGTTTACACAGTTTACAAATAACCTATGACCAAGGTCCTTCAAAAAAGCTGTAAAACGGGTTTTTTTACAATTAAATCAGTAAAAAGATTCCCTCCAAATCACACAAGAAGGGCAGCCAAAAAAAAAGGGGCGCTCCCCAGCGTTCACCCAAAGAAAACCGAGCTGGGTGACTCACCCAACAAGAAAAGGGGGGATGGTACCCGGCATCCACGTCCAAACTCGAAGAAGTGCTGACAAACAACAGCAACCCCAAACTAAAGTTCATTTGTCGGGTGTATAACACATATGAAATAATTTTATAAAAAAAATTAAGAGACAAAAAGTTTTTAAAGTTTTTTTTATAGAAAAACCTTTAGTTAAAGGAATTTAAATAAAAAATGAAAGTTTTTCAAATAAAAAAACAGTGACATTTATATATTGTAAGTAATATTCAGGGTGATTTACATTATACAGGACATTTATAGGTATAGTGAATAAAGTTATAACACGTTATTTACGATTAACATCGTGGTCAGCTGACCAGCAAACCAAGCCATAAACACCACCAATAACTCGTACCCTCAGGGTCATTGACCCGAGTTAACTTAGTAATCATATGCTGACTGATTTTTTCGATTTAACAAAAAAAAAACCAGCTTTTTAACAAACAGTTTTTTTTAACACTCAAGTGTGGTGCAAAAAAAATTTCATATACCAAAAAATGCTTTTTTTAAAAAACTCATTTTTCAGTCCTTTACAGACTAAAATTCCCAAAATTAGAAAATCTAATTTCAGTCTGTAAAGGATAACTAAAGATACAAACAAGATTTGATTCTTGAGGTCAATTTTAAATTTATTTCAAAACGCCGGGAAAATAATTAATTCCGACAAACATTATAAAAAAAATTTCTTGAACAGATCCATCTGAGGTTTAAATTTAAAAATGTTTGGATACTTTTAGAAAACAACAATTAAGGGGGACAGAAACAGGCACTGCCACAAAACTCTTCACAGAGACCTACGAACAGTGGTAAAAACCCCTTTTACACCTGAACAACGACAATTGTCCCTTTACCAAGCTTACCTATTTTGTCTTTTACCTTTTTCCCAAGGTCAAATTATGAAAATTATTAGTTTTTTTCAATCCATATAAATTCCGAACGACATAGATAGTTTTGCAATTTTAAATTTACCTTTTTTTGTTTTGTAAAGGGAGAACCCATGAACTGTTTAAGCATTTCCGGGGGTTAAAGGCAATTACAAAAGCTTAACTTCTTAGCAGACAATTTTTTTGATGCTGACAAGGCCAGATTAACATGCAGTCATAATATAAAGCTTGAAACCCAACCCAAACTTTGTTTTTCAACTTACAGCATTAGAATCACAAAGACAATAGCCCTCAGTCTCTAGGGGCAAAATTACCAAGACAATGTGATTGGTTTATCAGGGGATTGTAACAAGAAAGTTTATCCCCACAAACAAGAACGTTTAAATATTATGTTCAATAAACCTATTTCACGTGAAGAATTATAAGGTTTACAAACAATAGTTTCATCAGCAACAACGAACAAATAAAAACCACAAACCAGGGGATAATAAACCCAACTCAGTAAAAAAAAGTTACCTACTCCCACAAACCACATAAGGGGAAACCCCCAATACTTTTACAAGCGTGAATACAACAACAGTAAACAAACGTCACACATAAACGTACCCAAAATGTTATTTTTGTGAGGGAACACATTCACAGTATGTTCAATACACATCAAGGGAGGCACAAAACAACGGTCATCAGCAAAAAAGTCACAATTTTTGGGTGAACACAAGGAGGAAAATGCTCACTGAAAAAGTGTTTTAAGTCAAGGGTATAAACATACACAAATCCCCAAAAATACTTTTGCTGAACGCAAACTTCCACAAAAATCAGGAAGTCAACAACAATAGCTTTAAAAGGGAAGATAAGTTTAAAGCAATGCTCTCCCGATGCCGGGTTTAGTTTTCTAATAAAATTTCACAAAACCAATGTCTAACCATTTTATCAAGCCAAAAGGCCTTCAAAGAAGAACATGTTGCAAAACTGAATAAAAACCCAAAACCAATAAACATTAATTAGCTTGGTTTTTTCCACAACTGGTAAACAAATATACCAGCCAAATCACTGTTGGCTAGGAAACAGGAAAAAACAGTAAAGCTGTGGTATAGTGATTGCCAAAAACTTGCGATCAGGGATTTAAAAAAAACATTGCACCGAAAGCCAAATCAAGTTAGCCGTCTGAATACAACGAACATATTTTGCCCAAATTTATTTAATATTGGAAGTGATTATTATCACTGTTTTGTACAAAATAATAAGTAAAAACATGATGTTCAATTGCTGGGAAAAAAGCAGGGGGCCACTGAATGTGGGCCCATTCCCTCTCAAAGTGGGAAAGAAGCTGATATTGATTCATGAAAAGTACTAGTTACGAGAATAACCGGGGATCAGTACCACAGCAAAAATTATCATTACGGAAAAAATGAATAACCAGTTGATAAGTTTTGTGGGATTTAGATGCGATAGGTATTGAGTAAATAACCAACCCACAAGAGTCCAGACTTATAACCAAAAATTGGACATTTTCAAATGTAAAAAGGGGGCAGTAATTTTGGGTTTTGGTTACCATGGAATTTCCACCACATCGCCCAGCATTTTCGCTCTTTTGAACAGATAAACACAAAAACATACTAAGGAAGAATCCAAACTACTGACTGTCTAGATAAACAACAAAAATTGGACAAAAATTTATTGAGGGAAATAGTCGAAGATAAGTTTAAGACAGAAGCTATTATCTCCCTCACCAGGGGTCAGAAAAATTTCCCGAAACCACTCCACTACGTGTTGAAAATAATTGCACGACGTGCAAAAAAGATGTAGGGAATCTTTAAAATTGTCTGATGACCCCAACCCTCACTAACGAGAAACTTGGAGACAGCTTAGAAATTTCGCACAAACCCCAAAGCCTACACGGTTGAATTTTCCCAAAGGTTTTTTTAAGTGGACTAGAGAAATAAAAGAATTTAAAATCCCACTTTTGGGCCCGAAAATCCCCCTGTCCTAAAGTCCTGTGAAAACTTTTCGTTTTAATCAGTATTATTTGGTCAACACCCTCCTTCACTAAAGCTACTCTAAATACACTTTGAAGAAATCTGAAAGTCCCTTTAAAAAGTCTTAAAGAAAAAATTTCTATGTGGACAATCTTTTAAGACTGTGGGAAAAAGAGGGGATTTGAAATCCTTACAGAGAAGCTAACAAGGAGATGAAAAAGCAAATAGCCCCCTAAGATGTGGAATACTAATTTAAAAAACAATAAGGAAATTATAAAGAAATTTCCCTGAAACTGAAATTCCTGATTGAACAATATGCTGGGCTTAAAAGGAACACACAGGAAGTACTTTGAGTCCAAAAAGATAAGCAAAAAATCATGCAGACACTCACAAACGTAGTTTACTGTCAAGGACACAATATTTGATCCCTAGGACTCTCTCACCAATTACCATAAAGGTAAAAGCTTATGCAAGATCATGGAAACTCAAAAGATGGGATGAGAACTTGCCTCAGAAATGATCAAGCTGGGGTGAAATACCAGGGAGTTTAAACAACTTTATCAAATTAAATTTTCCCGAAAACGGGCAAGAGGGAAACAATACACATTCTGTGTTTGGATGCTCAACCAAAGGGTTTTGGCCTGTACTTACATGAGTAAGCTGAAGGAAGACACTAATTACTTTTTTTAAAGGCCCGGGGCGACCCAAGGCCCAAAAAAAAGACCCCAAGGAAGACAGCACCCTAGGGAGGTACAAAAAAGCCTATTAACAAATAATTGTCATCCACTATTGAAAAAACTGACATTTGGATGATAATGAACATTCTCCAGTGGGTTTAAAAAATAAAAGAGTAATTGGTCCGTACAGAACAGATTTGCAAAAAAAAAGAGATACAAGAGATTATCTCTTTTTTCACGTCTCACCCCAAGAAACCACTGACAGTTTTCACGGGGTCCCCACTTAAAAAATTTGGGATAATAAATTATGGCCCACGGACCGAATGGCTCTCTAATAAAAAAACTGCCTCAGCAAAAGTTCACATTATGCCGAAGAAAAAAATCTGTTTTAACACAACAGAAAGTAAATTTTTTTAAAAAATGCGACACAACAGAAATAGCATTTATGGGTCTAAATACCATCTTTGGTAAACTCTTAAAAGGTTACATCTTTTTCCTTAAATTCAATAAAGAAAAAACCGATTATAAAATCTTGAACCCATTAAATACTGGTGAAACAAAAACAGAAAGTTGTTTTCTCTACAGAATATAAATTTCGGAAACACAAGAAAAATCCCCAAAGAAAACCTTCATGATTTAAACTTTAGGACTTTTTCTCGACTCAGAAAAATTATAAGATTTGAGGAAGAATTTCATAAAACTTCACTACCTAAAGAAAACCAAACATCCAATATTGATCCCCAAAATCTTGGCAACAAAAAACCCTGATTTGAAAAACTCCCCAGAAAACGTTTTTTAAAATGGGGGGGTTACTGACACACTTTGTCAAAATAGGACATCCTACTGGATACCCCAAGGTCGAAAAAAGTGTGAAAAAAACAAATAAGGGACGTATTACTTGTCGTAAATATGAAAAGCGAGTATGTCAGAAATCCAGGTCCACCCCCTTTTTCCCTCAAAAGATTTTTTCATATCACTCCTTTTTGGGGTGCCCAGGGAAATTTAAACACGGCCCCAAAAAATTTTTAAAAAAAAACATTTTGGGACAAATTTCCCATCAAGGTGTAAAACTGTTTTTCCCCTTGTGCTAAGATTTGGAGCAGTAACATCTAGAATAGCCCTAAACATGTCTGCTGAAACCTTTAAAAAAATTTTTCAAAAGGGTTTGCAGCCAGAAGGGGGGTGCCCCAAAATAAAATTTTTCAAAAGGCAACGAACTTTTTTGGGCTTGTGCTGCTTTTTTAAGCAAGATTTTTGCCCAGCTGAAGTAAAAACAATGCAATAAAACGCAGTTTTCCCTTTGGGAGATACATTCCTCCAAAACCCAAAAGGCAGGGGGCCGGGATTTTATGAAAAAAATGATCGGGCATTTTTGAAACGTTTTTTAAAGGGAAAGGGCCCTCTTAAACGCAGAAAAATCGTTTTAGAAAAATTCCGTAAAAGTTGTCCTAAAAAAAAAATAGGGTCAACAACAGACCTCTAATTTATGTTTCCATGATCTAACAAATTTTTTTGAAAAAAATTTAATCCCTTTTCATTTACTCCATGGCAGAAGGCTCGAACCTGTTCCTCCCATTTAATGATAAAGAAAAACAAAAGAGGATTCTCCCTTAAATTTTGAACCTGAGCCAAATCAGAAAGTAATTTTCAAACACCTTTATAAAGTGATTGAACGTTGGGGGAAAATTTGGCGAGAAGACTATCCCCACCTCATTGAGAGAAAACTTTTATGGAGCTGGTGTTCCTGAAAATCATAATTTCCTTTAAAACCTGGTGACATAGTGATCATTGGCAATGATGGTCCGAGGTCCCAATGGCCACTTGGAAAAATTGTACCATTTTTCCTGATGCAAATGGAATCAACAGGACAGTTGATGTTTTTTTTCAAAGGGGTTAAATGGAAAAAAGGGGGACAAAAATAAAAATAGTGCCGTTTTGAATTACACAGTGTTGAAAACAAAATTATTTATTTTTCCAAAACCACACCCGGGCAAAGCTGTTCAGAAAAAAAAAGCCCCATGGGGGGTGATGAAAAAAATTTAAAAAAATGTTAAGGTGAAAAATTTTTTCACCTGCAGCAAACCCCCCGCCGCCCCCCAGTGTGGAGAAATTTTTTCCCGGAGGGGGGATCATCCCCTTTGCCCCTTTAGGGGCCCCTTTTAGCCCTTTAGTTTTCCCCCCCCTCTCAGAAGGGCAAGCGTCTTGGTTTAAATGCTACAGTGATCACAGATGCCGGACTAGAAGCGACGGGGGTTTAAGCGACCATTGCTCCTTGCAGCCAGTGTTGCAGAGTTTAATTTTTTTAAAAAGATAAAATAAAATCTCTTACTTTTTCAGACAAATTTAAAGGGAAAAACCTGCCCCACTTTATTACCATGGTAAAGATAGTGGGGCATTGTTGTCCCATGCCCAAGACAGCAAGAATCAAGCATTCTGGGTTTTTCTTCATCGATAAGTGGGGAAGGAAAACAAAATCAAGGGCACCCTTTTTTTTTTTGCTAGGGGGGTAACGGCCTGGGGGGCTGTGGAAACTTTAATTACTTTTTACTCTACGGGGGAAATGACACTGAAGCGGGTAACCAACAAAGAAAACTGATTGTGCTTTAGTTGAACAAAGGTATCTATAAAACACAAAAACACTTAAGGAAAAAGTGTGATCAGCTTCTTTTGTGATAAAAATTTTTTGAACAAAAAAGAAAAAACTTTTGGAACAAAGTGTAACCAGTGGGGCCCCTTTTTCCAACCCGGGAAGACATGGACATCCAAGGACACTTTACTTCCCAACAAGTCACCGATATCTTTTCGAAGGTTAAAAAAAACACCAAAAGCCCCCACGCTAAAAAGAGCAAGGAAGGTTACAAATTTCTTGTGTACCCGGGGGCTTTCGCGTTTTTTGATTTTCCCAAAGGGGTTTGTAATCGGCCCCATATCGGGGAGTAAGGGGGGGACTTTTGGGGTCCACACAAGTAATTTTGTCAGCCATCAGTGAATGAAAAAGCTGAATAACCCCCCGGGGGAAATTTTAATGTTTACAAATTATAACTTTTTAAGCCCGTTGAGAGATGACTTCGAACTTCTCAAGACCCGGCTGCAGGGGGCTGTGCAGGCGATGATTGTCTTTCTAAGTTAAATTTCACTGTTTAACTTACTGATAACCCATTTCTCAAACCAACCCGGGTTCCCCCCCACCCAACCATGATCCCCCCTTAACCCAAACATGGGCCCCTCTCACCCAACCATAGTCCCCCCCCACTCCCCCCCCTGCTTTCCCCCCCACCCCCTTTTTTCCCCCCCCCCCCCCCCCCCCCCCCCCCCCCCCCCCCCCCCCCCCCCCCCCCCCCCCCCCCTTCATCCCCTTCCACCTCCCTCCCCCCCCCTTTCCCTCCTTCTTTCCCCCTCCCCTCCCCCTTTTCCCCCCTCTTTCCCCCTCCTCCTTCCCCCCCCCTTCCCCCCCTCCCCCCCCCCTTCCCTCCCCCTCTTCCCCACCCCCCCCTTTTTTTCCTCACCTTTCCCGCTCCTTTCCTCCCCCCCTCCCTCCTCCTGCCCTTTCCCCCTCACCCCCCCTCCCCTTCCCCCCTCCCCCCTTCCCCCCTCCTTCCCCCCTTCCCAATTTCCCATCCCCCCCTCCTCCCCTCCCTCTTTCCTTCCCCTTCAAACCTATCCCTCTCTTTCCCTCACCTATCCTTTGCCCCCATATCATTCCGCCCTCCCTTTCCCCCCCACCTCCCCAATCGTCCATTTCCTCCCCCCCCCTACCCCCCAAAACCCCTCCCCCCCTTTTTTTCCCCCCGAATTTTTACCCCCCTTAAAACCCTTTCTTCCTATTTTTCCCCATTTTTTAACCCCTTTTTTTTCCTTTTACTTTTTTCCCTTTTACCCTTTCCACCCCTCCATCCCACCCTTTTTTCCCCCCCTACCATCCCTTCCCCCCCCACATCACCCCCCCCTTCCCTCCCCCCCCCCCCCTCACCCCTATCATCCCTCCCCCCTTCCTCACCCCCACAACCTCCCCCCCCTCCTCATTCAAACCCCCCACATTCCCCCCCTTAACCCCCCCTTCCCTCCCCCTTTAACCCCCCCCCCCCCCCTTTCCTCACCCCTTCCATTTCCCCCTTCCCCCTACCATCCCTCCCCCCCCATTTACACCCCCCCCCCAACCCCCACCCTTCCCCCCAAAACCCCCCCCCCATCCCCTCCCCCCCCTCACCCCTACCCCCCCCCCCCTTCCCCACCCCCCTCCCCCTTCACCCCCCCCCCCCCTTTCCCCATCACCCCTACCACCCTCCCCCCCTCATCACCCTACCATCCCTCCCCCTCCTCATCACCCCCACCATCCCCCCCCTCCTCATCACCCCCAACCCTCCCCCCCCTCCTCACCCCCTCCTCCCTCCCCTCCCACACCCCACCTCCCTCCCCTCCCATCACCCCTACCATCCCTCCCTTCCCTCACCCCTACCCCCCCCCCTCCCCCCCTCCCAAAATAAGCTTCAGTAGTAAACAACAGTGATGAAAACAGGTAGTCCCAAAAGAGAGACAACAGTACAGGGAAAAAGGCACTGAGTGCAACAAAAACAACACAAACTCCAGCAGTGAAAATTGGATGGCAACAGTTAGTAATACGTGTCAAAGGCAGTGCAAGGGGGGGAAAAAAAGGGTGATTGCCAAGGTGGGTGCCAAGGGGATGCAATGGGGGGTGCAAGGGTGAGTGTAAAGGGGTTGTAAAGGGGGGTGTCAAGGGTGAGTGTCAAGTGTGGGTGCGGGGGTGGGGTTCAAGGTGGGTATCAAGGGGGGGGTGTCAAGGGGGGGGAGTGTAAAGGGGTGGGTGTCAAGGGGGGTGTAAAGGGTTGGGTGTAAAGGGCGGGTGTCAAGGTGATTTTAAAGTGGGGGTGTCAAGGGGGGTTCAAGGGGAGTGTCAAGGGGTTGGGTGAAAGGGGTGATGTAAAGGGTGGGTGTCAAGGGGGGGGTTAAAGGGGTAGGCCCGGTACTGGTACCCTTTGCACTGGCAGTTCCCCAGCAAAAAACGGGGAAAATTATGAATAATTTTTTCCCCAGTAAACCCTTTGCTTAAAGGGAAACATAATGGATCCAGCACTGAGAAGTGCAGGAACTCTCTCTTCTCTCTCTTTCTTCTCTTAAACCCACCCCCACCCACACAAACACACAACACACACAACACACACACCCCCACCACCCACACAAAAACCCCACACACACAAAAAAAAAAAAATTAACATTATTCAGGAAGAAGTTTTTTTAAAAAGGGTTTTTGTTGGGGTTTGGGTTTTATTGTATTCAGTCCCTACTAAAGTTTAGCGTCTGTTAGCCCTTACGTCGGGGGGAAATGTAATAAAGGGGAAAACGAGTGAGTCCCCTTTGCTTATAAGACCAGAGGGCCAAACTTAGGGAAAAAACGAGTTTTTGAAAAAAATGGGAAAAAACGCTAGAGGAAGGGTATAAGGGGGTAAAAAGAAAACAGGAGGTGTGAAGGAAGCAAGCGTCAATTCGATAACAAAAAACTAAAGAGAAATTCAGAACGGGAAACCACTTAATGTTACACATGGAAAAAGGGGCCAGTAAAGAACAAGTAACAAGTCTTAATTAAGAGGGGTAAGCCCCTCAAGAAAAATAGAGAGAGTCACGCGAGGCGGAATGATGACAGGAATAAGGGTAAAAATGACGACCATCAAAAACGGATAACAAGGGGACAAAGATAATAAGGCGACTGAAACAAAAAGGTTTAATTCATAATGCGACAGGCACTGAAAAAGGAGAAAAGTTTGTGTGAACCTAAAAGGAAAGATCATAAGACAGAACAACACCCAAAATTTGGGAAAATGCAAAGTGTCCCGGGACATGCAAGACGCAATATCAACCCATACCTACATGTTTACCATCCAAAGAATGGCAAATACTGACATATATAACTAAGAAAGTTTCGATACAAGGGTTTTAAAATTTGGAAAAATCAGATGTGGATGATATATAAAAAATCATTGATTTGTTTATGTGCATAGATCAAACCGCCAAGTACGTGACTCAATCAAATATTTGGCCGGTTAACTTATGGATCGACAGAAATAGAGAAAAAATTCCCACAAGCGACCTATAAAATCAGAAAAAAATCATGAAATATATACCAACCCCCCCGGGTAATAACGGGTTAGATGTGAGGCAGGGTCGTAACCCGGGGTCGGGCATCGGAGACCTGAAGAAGGGAAAAACTGGATAACAACTCCAAGTCTGAGGGCAATTACCCAACATTTTTTGTATATTTTTAAATTTAAAATTCTTTGTATTTTACTGATAAAGTTACTGATTCAAACGCTACATAAAACGCCCAGATGTTTGCACATGTGTCTAATTCTTCATCTTGTCGGTACTGCATACCATTCATGTACAAAAAAAAATAAAAATCAATAAAGAACAGGTATACATAGGGAAGAAGACAGAAAACACTTGTAAATTGTGCAGTAATGACCATTACATAACCAGCAGGAACATTTAACCTGTCCCTATTTTGTGTATTTTTCAACAAAAGAATCATAGACTAGAGTCAGTCTCAGCATCTTGCGCCCCAAACATTCCATTAACACCTCAAAAATTATACTACACAAAAAAGTACATGACACCGAGAATTTTTATTTTCACTTAAAGGGGAAAAAACAGAATCTTCATGTCACATAAAAATGGAAGGGGAAGGAGATAGACAGCAAAAAAATGCTTTAGAAATTACAAAGGTTTAAAAACAATGGGAAAAGAGAAATATACAAATGTATACGTAAAAATAAAGGGGATCTAAACAAGGGGGGTCAAAATACATAATTTTATATGCAAAAAAAAACCACTCGAAAGATAAAAAATTCCAAACGCTTTCGTGCTACCCATATTTTAAACACCTTTTTTTTTTTTAAATTTTAAAAAATTAAAATTAAAAAAAAAAAAATTTTAAAATTAAAAATAAAAAAAATAAAAAACTTTAAACCAAACCCTTCCCAACCATAGGGCCGTTTAAAAAGATACCCTTTTTTCCGGTTTAAAACCCCCGGGTTTTTTTTCACTTTAATCCACCGGAATAACAGTTTTTTTACCACAAAAAAAACAAAAGGGGGGTTTAAATTCCGAAAAACTGGGGAAAACACCCCCCAAAAAAAAAAGGGAAAAGGGAAATTTTTTTTTTCCCCGGGGCCCCCGCCGGGGAATCCCAGGGGAAATAATATAAATAAAAAATTTTCCCCAATCCAATTTTTACAAAACTGTTTTAATTTTAAACACTTTTCCCCTTTGATGTTTCATTTTACACTTTCCAAGGCCCGGTCCTTCACACTGCCCCTTGGCTGGGGGCCTTCACACGCCCCTTGGCTGGTCCTTCACACTGCCACTTGGCTGGTCCCCCCTGCCACTTGCTGGGTCCTTCACACTCCACTTGGCTGGGCCCCTTTACACGCCACTTTCTGGTCCTTCAACTCCACTTGGGTGGGTCCCCACACTGCCAAATTGGCGGGGCCCCTTTAAAACGCCCCTTGGCTGGGGCCTCCACACTGCCATTGGCTGGGTCCTTCACCCGCCCTTGGCTGGGCCTCACACTGCCACTTGGCGGGGGCCTTTACACGCCAATTTTTGGGGCCCCCCACACTGCCACTTTGGGTGGGCCTTCAAACTGCCCTTTGGGGGGTTTTCCACACGCCACTTGGCTGGGTCCTTTACACGGCCCCCTGGGTGGGTCCTCCCCACTCCACTTGGCTGGGTCCTTCAAAAACTGCCACTTGGGGTGGGCCTTCACACTGCCACTTGGCTGGGTCCCTTCAACTGCCACTGGCTGGGTCCTTTCAACTGCACTTGGCTGGGTCCCCCCCACACTGCCCTTGGCTGGGCCCCACCTGCCCCTTTGGGTGGGGCCTTTACAAATCCATTGGGTGGGGCCTTTACACTGCCACTTGGCTGGGGCCTTCACAAATGCCACTTGGCTGGGTCCTTTAACGCCACTTGGCTGGGTCCCCACACGCCACTTGGCTGGGTCCTTCACACTGCCCCCTTGGGTGGGTCCTTCACCTGCCACTTGGGCTGGGGCCTTACACTGCCACTTGGCGGGTCCTTTACACTGCCCCCTTGGCTGGGCCTCCACACGCCCCTTGGCGGGCCCCTTTACACTGCAAATTGGCTTTTTCCTCACACTGCCACTTGGGTGGCCTTTACACGCCACTTGCGGGCCCACACTGCCCACTTTGGGTGGGTCCTTTACAAATGCCCTTGGGGTGGGTCCTTTACACTGCCACTTGGCTTGTCCTTCCCCCCGGGCCCCTTGCTGGGGCCTTTACACGCCCCTTTTCTGGGGCCTTCACACGCCCTTGGCTGGGGGCCTTTACACTGCCCTGGCTGGTCCTTCACACGCCCCTTGGCTTGGTCCTTCAACTGCCACTTGGCTTGGGTTTTTCACACTGTCACTTGGGTGGACCCTTTACACGCCACTTGGCTGGGGGCCTTTACACTGCCACTTGGGTGGTCCTTCACACGCCCCTTGGGTGGGTCCTTCACACTGCCACTTGGCTTGTCCTTCACACTGCCACTTGCTGGGTCCTTCACACCCACTTTTTTGGGGGCCCCACACCCACTTGGCTGGCCCCCCACACTGCCCCTTTGGGTGGATCCTTCACACTGCGACTTTGGCTGGGTCCTTCACACTGTCACTTGCCCTTTGGGCCCCCCCACACTGTCACTTGGCTGGATCCTTCACACTGCCACTTGGCTGGGTCCTTACAACTGCCTCTGGCTGGGAAACAACCTGACTGGCCGAGCCAGGATGCCTTCATCTTGGCAACTCCTTTCCCGCGGCTTATAAAAATAGAAAATATGTACCCATTAACTTTACGAGGAATTCGCGAAGTTCTTCACGGTTATGGTAATCCAGACTAAGTCCATCTCACTCGACTCTATATTTCAGAGCTCTTTGGCTAGTCTGATGATACTGATTCTTGTCCTCAGCTAGCCGAATGATGACTAGCCCAGTCCACAGCTCGCCGGATGATGACTATTCCAATCCTTAGCTCGCCGCTGATGACTGGTCCCAGTCCTCAGCTAGCCGGATGATGACTGTTTTTCCCAGTCCTCACTCGCCGGATGATGACTGGTCCTAGTCCTCAGCTCGCCGGATGAATGACTGGTCCTAGTCCTCAGCTCGCCGGGTGATGACTAGTCCTAGTCCTGAACTCGCCGGATGATGACGGTCCTATCCTCAGCTCGCCGGATGATGACCCGGTCCCAGAAACCCGCTCGCCGGGGATGGCTGGTTCTTTTCCTCAGCTCGCCGGATGATGACTATCCCCATCCTTAGCTCGCCGGATGATGGCTGGTCCCAGTCCCCCAGCTCGCCGGATGATGACTGGTCCTAGTCCTCAGCTCGCCGGATGATGACTGGTCCCCAGTCCTCAGCTCGCTGGATGATGACTGGTCCTAGTCCTCAGCTCGCCGGATAATGACTGGTCCCAGTTCTCACTCGCCGGATGATGACTGGTCCCAGTCCTCAGCTCGCCGGATGAATGACTGGTCCTATCCTCACTCGCCGGATGATGACTGGTCCCAGTCCTCAGCTCGCCGGATGAAAGACTAGTCCCCAATCCTTAGCTCCCGGATGATGACTGGTCCAGTCCTTAGCTCGCCGGGTGAAGACTGGTTCTTTTCCTCAGCTCGCTGGATGATGACTAGTCCCAATCCTTAGCTCGTCGGATGATGACTGGTCCCAGTAATTCCAGCTCGCCGGGTGATGACTGGTGCTAGTCCTCCAGCTCGCCGGATGATGACTGGTCCCAGTCCTCAGCTCGCCGGATGATGACTGGTCCCAGTCCTCAGCTCGCCGGATGATGACTGTCCTAGTCCTCAGCTCGCCGGATGATGACTGGCCTAGCCCAGCTCACCGGATGATGGCTGGTCCTAATCCTCACTCGCCGGATGAAAGACTGGTCCTAGACCTCAGCTCACTGCCGAAATCATTAAAATTTTTAGATTCTAATTTCTATTTAAACCTCTAATGCAGTTCTGAAAACTGCAAAAAAACAATAAGGAAAAGTAATAAAAACACAAAAAATTGCATAGAAATTTGTCAAGACAAAATAATTAAAATGTAGCAAATAGATTAAGTGTTCCAGTACACTGAGTTTGTGGAGGGGAGAAAGTGAAACAACAGGACTGAACTAAATGAATACCTAAACAAAAACGTAAATTGTGTATACAATTTTGTCAGCCTTAAAAGGCACTACAGCAATTACCTATAAACTAACTGAAAAACAGAATTACAACTGCG
>NW_026505046.1:0-18163 GCF_026875155.1 Cherax quadricarinatus
TTTAAAAACCCTTTTGGGTGATTCCTTGGTGCCCCCATCTGGTCTGTCCCCCCAAGTCCTTTCCTGTCTCTACTGTAAATATTCCTTAATCTCGTGCTGAGCTCCTCACATACCTCTTGATCGTTTCTTGTGAGTTCTCCACCTTCTTTCCTCAGCCTTATCACCTGGTCCTTGACTGTTGTCTTCCTCCTAATGTGGCTATACAGCAGTTTCGGGTCAGATTTGACTTCGATGCTATGTCTTTTTCATACTGTCGCTGGGCCTCCCTCCTTATCTGTGCATACTCGTTTCTGGCTCTTCTACTAATCTCCTTGTTTTCCTGGGTCCTATGCCTCCTGTACCTTTTCCATTCTCTGTTGCACTTAGTTTTTGCCTCCCTACACCTTCGGGTAAACCAAGGACTCGTTTTGGTGTGGGTGTGTGTGAGGGTGTGTGTGTGTGGGTGTTGGTGTGTGTGTGTGTGGGTGTGTGTGTGTGGGTGTGCGTCCTTGTGTGTATGCATATATTTGTACGCTCGTGTGAAACATGTCCCTGCGTGCGCCCTCGTGTGTGTATGTGCGCGCGCGCATAGTGTGGGTGTATGACACTTAATATTTGTATTTATAACTCATTACAATTGTGACCAGGTGTGGACGTATCAGTGGTTCATTACTTTGTAATTTGTTCATGACTGTAACCATGTATAGGAGTGAAGCTGATTCATTACCTCTGTAACTTGCCATGATTAGTGACCAGATCTACCTGGAGTTCATTACCTTTGTAACTAGTTCAGCTATAACTTTGGGGTCCAGTCACTGGACCCATTATGTACCTTTGTAATCTTTTGACTACCGCCCACAGGATGGGTATGGGGTGCATAAAGATATTAAAGTGTGTGTGTGTGTGTGTGTGTGTGTGTGTGTGTGTGTGTGTGTGTTGTGTGTGTGTTGGGTGTGTGTTTGTGTGTGTGTGTGTGTGTGTGTGTGGTGTGTTTGACTCAACAATCAAAATTTGCACCAATAACTCATTACAGTTGTGACCGGGTGTGGAAGTGTGAATTGCTCATTACTCTATAATTTGACTACCGCCCACAGGATGGGTATGGGGTGCATAATAAACATATTAAACTAAACTCTATAATTTGTTCATGATTGTAGCCAAAGTATAAACGTAAGTAACCATTCTACAGAATTCATTACCTTTGTAACTTGTGAGCTCATTACCTTTGTACCTAGTTCAGCTATCAAAACTTTGGGGGCCCAGTCCCTGGACCCAATACGTACCTCTGTAATCTGTAAATACCTTTGTAACTTGTCATGATTGTGACCAGACTTACCTGGAGTTCATTACCTTTGTAAATTGTGAGTTCATTACCTTTGTAAATTGTGAGTTCATTACCTTTGTAAATTGTGAGTTCATTACCTTTGTAAATTGTGAGTTCCCTTACCTCTGTAACTTGCTCAGCTATCAAAACTTTGGAGTCCAGTCCCTGGACCAATTATGTACCTCTGTAATCTTTTGACTACCGCCCACAGGATGGGTATGGGGTGCATAATAAACATATTAAACTAACTAACATTATTTACTTCTCTCCTAATATTTTCCTAATGTAGACACAGTTATACCAAAAGTTTAAATTCAAATTCAAATTCAAATTCAAAGTTTATTCTCTATAAGGGTTTTAAGCTGGTTTACAGAAAATTTGGGTTTTGTTTTTTTACATGTAGTAAAATTTGTTACAGAGTGTACCACTAAACGCTTTGCATGGCTGGGATTTTGGGGATACTTAGTTTTTTTTCTTTAAATTTTAAAATATTACAAATTATAGGTAAGTGGTATTAGGCTAAGTGACTAAAACTAGTTTGTGAGTTTAGCATGTGAATGCTTTTGTTTTGGCACAGACATAGTTCAGTATTGGAGTATCACGGGTTTGAATTAATATTTCGTTTATGGTCAAATGAGTGAGGTAAGTGTGAACCACCAGGTGGTATTCGTGTAGTTAGTTGATGGGTGAAAATCGGGGAGAAAAGTTTTTTTCTAATGGTATTTTGAAGGTGATGAATGTGTCTGCATTTCTAGATTCCAGGTAGGGTATTCCATTTTAGGGCTTTGCAACTTGAATTTTTGAAAAGGGTTTTTAGTGGACAGGGGAATTCGTAGAGATGTTTGTGTCTGGTGTTATCCCCTGTGGGTTCTGTCACAATATCAAGAAAGCGTTTTAGGGAAAGGTTGAATTAAGTTTAAGGCCCTGAGATGTAGATTGCACAGTAGTAAGGGGGATGTACTGAATGGGAGTAAGTTTAGATCTATGAAAGTGGGGGGGGGTGTTCCCAAAGGGATGGGTTTTTAGTGATTACCCTTACTGCGTTTTTTTGTTGGTTATTATTGGCTTTAGGTGTGTTCTGCAGTTGACCCCCAAGCAAAAATAGATAGGTGAGGTTGGATAAATAAGTGAGGGGGTTAGTGTGGAAGGGCATTTTGCGGCACGTAGTACTATTTTGGGAGGGATCCCAACCGTTTTGGATATTTTTTTTGGCTATATGCGGGATATGGGTGCTGAAATTCAGGTTGTTGTCAAGGATAAGCCTAAAAAATTTTCCCCCCCATTTTTTTGGTAATTAGATGTTGTCAATCTTAATTTAATTTGTGCATCCCTGCTCTGCTACCAAACAAAAATAAGTAGTTTTGTAAGTGTTAAGCGAAAATTTTTTGGCTGTCACCCAAAGTCGATTTTTTAATCAGCTCCCTTCACAATGGTGGAGGGTGAAAGATTAGGGTGAGAGATGACAAATCGTGCATCAGAAAAAGAATGGGTGGAGTGGATGTCGTGGTCTACTGTGTCAAAAATTTTTTTTTTGGGGCAAAAAAAATTCCCAGTGGATATTCCTTTTTTTCCAATGCTGTGAAAGCAGATCTAGCATTTTAATTGCATCATTTTGCTTTTTTTTTTTCCTGAATCCAAACTGGGAGGGGTTGAGTATGTTTTTGGGCCCTTATAAATGAATACATTCCTGGCACGAGTTTCCAAAGATTTTGGATACAATGGAAGTTAAATATTGGGCCCATAGTTGTTTAAGTTGTAGGGCACCACCTTTAGTATTGGGGTAACCCTTGCCATCTTGAGTAGATTCGGGGAAAGGGCTAGTCTCTATTGACTTTTTAAAAAGTAATGAAAAACATGGAAAGGACATGGGCCCCTCGCTTGACAGTAAAGGGGGACATGAGACAGATTTCCCAGTTATTTTTAAAATGACTTTATGATCTCAATGATTTTTCCGGGGGTCGTTGGCAAGATAGAAGGGAAATTTGGGAAATTTTCCCTCTAGGTACCCCGGGATGGGGGATGGTTGTGGGTTTTTTACTGGCGAGATTAGACCTATGTTTGAGAAGAAGTCGTTTATCTTTTTAGCTTGGCAGGGGATGTAGTGGTTTTCATTAGGTTTTTAGGACAATTCTTGGTTTTTTTTTAGTTTGTGGGGCCCCCGAAACTAGAGAGTGTTTTTTCCCCGGGGTTTTTTTAATCTCCTCTAGTGTCTGTGAATCTATGGGTAAATTTGTTTTTGGGTTTTTTTTTCATTTGGTGAGAGCTGAAAATGGTTTAAGAGTATTTTGTGTATTAAACCCTGTCTATATTGCTTTTTATATTGTGTTTCTTGTCAATGGATTTTAGAATGGTGCTGGTTAGCCATGGGGGAAAACCCAAGCCGTTTGTTTGTGATTGTTTTGTTTTTATAGGGCAATGTTTGTTGATAGTCAAGTAATTTTTTAAGAAAAATGTCTGTCCACATCAATACCTTTTGGCCCTTTGGAGAAATTTTGTAGGCCCAAACAACAGTCTCTAGGGCAGCTGTAAATTTCCCTTTACTGAGGCCTCGTCATGGACCCAAAATTGGGGACTTTTTTGGGTTTTTCAAGGGGTTTGGTTTACAAATTTTTGTCAGGGGGAAAGGGTAGGGTAGGGGGGTCTGTAGTGCTATCTTGATTACCCTGTTTTAAAAGGGGGGTTTAGTTTTTGGTCCATTTTGGGGTCTTTTTTGGGTTTGGGCACTTGTCTCAGGGGGCCGGGTTTGGTTTATTATTGTTGGTATGAAAAAGTGTGTTGTTCAATTGTTGATAAAATCATTTACAGGTGATCATCTATTTAACCCAAGGTTTTTGTTGAAGTCTAGCAAAGAGAAGGTGGTCTTATTTTTCATTTGTCTGTTTGTTATTAGTGATTTTAATTTTTTCACTAAAATTTTGGGGTTGTTTGTGTGGGGTTTACCCGGTAAATGGCACCGTTTTGTTATGGGCGTCTTAAGGTTTTTTTACAGAAAAAATTGGGAAAAAATGTATTCCCCCCATATTATCACAAAAGAAAAGTGGGGGCAAAGGGAAAATAATTGGGGTTGGGTAATAGTTTTGAAATTACCCCCCCCAAAATTTGGGTTTTGGGTTCTGCATTTTGTAAATTGCTGTGTACCTGGTGGGGGTTTAGATTTCTATTGTGCCCTTTGCTTAACCCCAGGTCTCAGTAAAATTTAATGCGGAAAAGGGGGTTTCTTTAGGGGTTTAAAAGGGTTTCTAGGAGGGGGTTTTTTTTGTGTTTGTTTAAGGACCCACATTCTCCTTCTGGGTCTCTTTTTGGGCAAAACATACCCTTTTTAAATCATGAAGGATTTAATCCAATGTATGAGGGGATCCATAGCAATTGTACTTTAAATTTTCCTTTGTCCCTAATTTTTAAAAGTACTATCCCTGGTTTTCTCCAATGAGCATGTTGTTGGAGTCATTATTTTGAGTCAAGAGCCTTCAATGATGACATAGAACCCGTAATGTTTGAAAAGGGTCAAGCTCAGTGTCATGGGTTTTAGTTTTGGGCGCCTTTAAAGGATTGCAAAAAATTTCCCAGTTTGCAGTGTATAGCCCAGTTGTTAATTCTTATCCCAACTCAACAAATTTATTATCGTTCTTAACTAGGGGGGGTGACAACAAGAGCAAAGCAGCCCTGCCAGAAACTAAATTTTTAGTTTCATCTTGTATAAACTTGTGAAAACCCTTATTACAAATCACTGGGTGAAAAAATTTTCTTTTTGAGCATTTTCCCTAACAGAGTTTTAAAGGGAAGGGATTATAGCAAAAATTTTCTTGGGGGGGATTTGTAGGAAAGTGATATTAAAAAAAAACCCCCAAATCTTCCAGGAGGGGTGAAATGCTCTTGATGCCTACAGGATAAATTTTCAGCAGGTTAAAAAACTTAATGCAACTTGCCGTTTTCACAACCCCATTTAGATCTGTGTGTATTTCCCCTCTGGGGACACTTGGTAAAAATTCACTGGGGACAGTGTCTGGTTCTTTTTCCTCAACATTCTAAAAACCGAGTACAGGTTAATTTCAAAAATCCTTTCACTAAAACTAGAAATACCAAGCTCCTTCCTCATGTTAAAAAACTTTTGTTTGGGTTGGGACAAACCAAGAATAATCCTGAGGCTTCATTTTGCCCTTAAAACCAAGGGGCGGGGAGAAAATTTCTCTAGCTAAATCAAACCCTGGGAGCAGATAATAATTAAGGGGCCTAACAAAAGGCAAAGTATATCATTCTCACGGGTTCTCATATTAGCAAACCCTAGTTGGGGTTGTAACCCGCAACAGCTTTTAGAGCATTTAGCCAGCTTTGCTTTTTTTGTTTATTTTTGGTATAGTGGATTTTTTAAAGGGTACATCTACACCCAAAATATTTGTAAGTTTTAAAAAGTAGCTAAAGATTTCACCCGCAAATAGATGGGGGGGGGATTGTTTGCTTGTTAATATCTTTGTTTTAGAGGAAAATATTAAAGAGGCCCTAGTCGAATTTACAAATTTTCTTGAACTTCATTAAAAATGGTATTCATCTTCTTAGCCCTGTTTTTGGAACATGGGTATCATTTGCATAGCTTTTTGCTATATGTTTAGGTGAGGCAGGTAGGGGCCCTTTTTTAGAGCATTAAACAGAATATTAAAAAGCATGGGGCTAAAAACTCCTCCCTGCGGTGTACCTAAAAAACATTTCTTAGAATCACTCTGAAGCCTTGGGGAAAGGACAGAGGATACTCAAATTTTTCAGGTATCCTTAAAAATCCAGCAAGTAACTCCCCCCAATATTCAAAAAGGGTAGTTCCCTGTAGTATAACGGTTTTTGTTCGCAATATCAAATGAGATTTTGATCAAAAAAGGGTAAAAACTTTTTAGAGGGTGTGTGCCCGTGAGAAAGGTGGAATACTTTTTGCACACTTTTTACCCTTTTTGAACCCCCCAGAGGTAGGGGTTTAAACCCGGGGTTTACCCGGAGAGAGTTTCGGGGGTCAACGCCCCCGCGGCCCGGTTTTTTTTGACCAGGCCTCCTGGTGGAACAAGCCTGCAACCAGGCCCGTTCTGCTGGGTGCACGCCAAAAACCCAAAGTACAGCCACAGCCCGGCGATCCGGAACTGACTTTTGGTGCTTGGGCCAGTTGGGGCCCCGCTTGAAGAAATGCCAGGGGTTTGTTGGTAATCCCCCTTATTTTTTTCTGGGAGGCAGTTGAACAGTCTCGGGCCCCGGAAACTTATTGTATGGTCTCTTAACGTGCTAGTGACACCCCTGCTTTTCATTGGGGGGATGGTGCATCGTCTGCCAAGTCTTTTGCTTTCGTAGTGAGTGATTTCGTGTGCAAGTTCGGTACTAGTCCCTCTAGGATTTTCAGGTGTATATAATCATGTATCTCTCCCTCCTGCGTTCCAGGGAATACAGGTTTAGAAACCTCAAGCGCCCCCAGTAATTGAGGTGTTTTATCTCCGTTATGCACGCCGTGAAAGTTCTCTGTACATTTTCTAGGTCGGCAATTTCACCTGCCTTGAAAGGGTGCTGTTAGAGTGCAGCAATATTCCAGCCTAGATAGAACAAGTGACCTGAGGGGTGTCATCATGGGCTTGGCCTCCCTAGTTTTGAAGGTTCTCATTATCCATCCTGTCATTTTTCTAGCAGATGCGATTGATACAATGTTATGGTCCTTGAAGGTGAGATCCTCCGACATAATCACTCCAGGTCTTTAAACGTTGGTGTTTCGCTCTATTTCGTGGCCAGAATTGTTTTGTATCTCTGATGAAGATTTAATTTCCTCATGTTTACCATATCTGAGTAATTGAAATTTCTCATCGTTGAACTTCAATTGTTTTCTGCAGCCCACTGAAAGATTTGGTTGATGTCCGCCTGGAGCCTTGCAGTGTCTGCAATGGAAGACACTGTCATGCAGATTCGGGTGTCATCTGCAAAGGAAGACACGGTGCTGGGGCTGACATCCTTGTCTATGTCGGATTGAGGATAAAGAAACAAGATGGGAGCTAGTACGTGCCTTGTGGAACAGAGCTTTTCACCGTAGCTGCCTCGGACTTTACTCTGTTGACGACTACTCTCTGTGTTCTGTTAGTGGGGAAAAATTATAGATCCATCGACCGACTTTTCCTGTTATTCCTTTAGCGCGCATTTTGTGCGCTATTACGCCATGGTCACACTTGTCGAAGGCTTTTGCAAAGTTGTATATATTACATCTGCATTCTTTTTGTCTTCTAGTGCATTTAGGACCTTGTCGTAGTGATCCAGTAGCTGAGACAGACAGGAGCGACCTGTTCTAAACCCATGTTGCCCGGGTTGTGTAACTGATGGGTTTCTAAAATGGGTGGTGATCTTGCTTCTTAGGACCCTTTCAAAGATTTTATGATATGGGATGTTAGTGCTATTGGTCTGTAGTTCTTTGCTGTTGCTTTACTGCCCCCTTTGTGGAGTGGGGCTATGTCTGTTGTTTTTAGTAAATGAGGGACGACCCCCGTGTCCATGCTCCCTCTCCCCTAGGATGGAAAAGGCTCGTGATAGGGGCTTCTTGCAGTTCTTGATGAACACAGAGTTCCATGAGTCTGGCCCCGGGGCAGAGTGCATGGGCATGTCATTTATCGCCTGTTTTGAAGTCATTTGGCGTCAGGATAACATCGATAGGCTTGTGTTAATCAATTTTGTGGCTCTCTCATAAAAAATTCATTTTTGATCTTCGACTCTCAGTCTGGTTAGCGGCTTGCTAAAAACTGAGTCATATTGGGACTTGAGTAGCTCACTCATTTCCTTGCTGTCATCTGTGTAGGACCCATCTTGTTTAAGTAGAGGCCCAATACTGGGCGTTGTTCTCGATTTTGATTTGGCATAGGAGAAGAAATTACTTTGGGTTTCTTTCGATTCATTTATAGCTTTTAGTTCTTCCCCGCGATTCCTGACTCCTAAAGGATTCTTTTAGCTTAAGTTCGATGCTGCTATTTCTCTGACCAGTGTCTCCCTGCGCATTTCAGATATATTGACCCTTTTTGCCGCTCTGTTATTCTTTTCCGTCGCCTGTAAAGGGAGCGCCTGTCTCTTTCTATTTTACATCTATCTCCTCCTTTTTCTTAGAGGAATAAGCCTTGTGCATACATCGAGTGCCACCGAGTTAATCTGTTCTAGGCATAAGTTTGGGTCTGTGTTGCTTAGTATATCTTCCCAGCTTAAAATCGGTTAGGACTTGGTTTTCTTGGTCCCACTTTATGTTTTTGTTATTGAAGTTGAATTTGGTGGGAAAGCTCCCCCCGGCCTAGTCTCATTTTGTCGGCCCCTGGGGCTCCCGCTTTACTGTTAAACCCTCAATTATTTTGTGTTCAAAGGAAATATTGTTTTTGATATGGTGACATTTCTTATCAGATCATCAGGGGTTAGTGAATATGAGGTCTGTTTATTCCCAGTTTTAGTGGGCTCAAATTTTTTTGCTGGTTTAAATTGAATTTTGGCAGAGTTTTAAAAAGCCGTGTGAGTGTGATTTTTCTTCAGAGCTGCCTCCTGGTTTTATTATTTTGCAACAATATTATTTGCTTTTCCTCCATTTTAGGGCCTTAATTTTGAAACCCCCCAGGAGAAAGATGTTGGGTGCAGGGCTGGAAGATTTTCCAGACAGTGGTAAATTTTTAACAGCTGTTCCGGGAAATTTTTTGCTGGGGATGTTGAAATCCGGGGGCTTGAAAGACTACCACAATGACTGGGTTTTGGTTCTCGCCCTTTTAAACTGCAAAAACTTCCACTACGCATTTGAGGAAAATTAAGCATTTTCTGTGCAAAAAAGTGACTTTTGAATTTAAAGGCCCCAAACCCCCCCCTTTCCCGGGTTCACTCTTTCACTTCCGAATGGGTTGTAACCTGGGACCCATATTTCATTGCCCAAGTAAACCTTTTATTTTGAAAGCCGCGAACTTTGCCTTTCCCTCGCAAGCGGGGCCAGGGATGAAAGGTATTTTGTTTTTGTTGCTGGCTTTGGGAACCCTGTATATTTCCCAAAGAAAAATGTTATCGGACTGGTGGTATTTTTGGTACTGGGGGGGGATTTTTTTTCCGGCATTAGTTCTTTTAATTTTTGGGTTTTGGGAAAGGGGGAGGCCACGACTGGGGGTTCCCACTCCGGGAATGACGGGAAATTTGGGTGAAACGATTTTTTTCCTTTTTTTCCTGCCATTTTTTTTTCCCTTCCTGGAAACTAAAAAACCCCCCCTTGATGGCTGTGGCTACCCAGGTTTTCCCCATGGCCTGGATGTTTTGATCTTTTTGTCCCCTTTAGAGGGTATGCCTGGAAATTTTTAAAGTTAAAGCACAGTTTTCCTTTTACTGAAGAGGTACACATTTCAGGGTAAAAAACCCTTACGGGGAAGGGGAATTTTGGGCATCTTCCTTTTTGTCTTTGGGGAAAGGCATTTTTCAAGGGTTTTGGGGTCAAGTTGCAATTTCCCATCTTTTTTTTTTTTCCAGTTTTCCCCAATGCCAGCAGATACCAAGGGGTTTGGGGGTAGGTGCACGGGTTTTGGGTTTTTCCCGCTTGCCTTTTTTTCCCTTTTGAGTATTCCCTGTTGGTGCATTTTCCCTGTTTCTATCCCCCCTAGAAACCAACAATGGAGCTCCCCCCCAGTTTTTTTTGGAAAATTTATCCTCACTATTGCAAATTTGGAGTCCTTTTGTTTGCTTTTTCCTCCCTTTTATTTCTGGGTTTGCATTATTGGTTTTTCTTCTTTTGCCACCTTTTTTCCCCCACAAAGGCTCCATCCCCTAGGGTGGTCATTTTTTATGTTTTTCCCCTTTCCTGCTTTTATAATTCCCGACTACCGGGGGACAAAATCCCCAAAGCTTCATCTTTACTGTCCCCCAGGACAGTATCCCCCAGCTTCCCCATTTCTTTTCTCCCAGGACAGAAACCTCCAGCTTCACCTTTTCTGTCCCCCAGGCAGCACCTCCAGCTTCCCCAAATTACTGTCTCCCAGGACAGCCCCCTCCGGGTTTTCCCCAAATTACTGTCTCCCGGACAGCACCCACCCTTTACAAATTACTGTTCCCAGGACATCCCCCTCCACCCTTACAGTTTGTAAATACAGGGCCAGTATAAAAGGGCAGTCCCCATTACCCCAAAATTTTTTTATGTTCCCATCTGTTGTAAAAAGTTTTCCGGGTTTTTATAAAAGAAAGTTTTGGGATGTTGTCCTTTTTTAATACCCTTGTGATTTTAGTCCAAAAAGATTTTCCTCTTTTGGGGCATACCCAGAAACACTTCCCCTGTTTTTAATACTGTTTTTGAAAGCTAGTTCTGGGATATCTGCCAAGGGGCGTGCCCCCCCCCCCAACCACAAAAATGAAAAATTTTCCCTGTGGAGGGGCCCCTTTGTTTGACTGACCACGAAAAATACACACGCTTCATAAAGAATTTGAATGGTTGATTTACTGCAATTTACTAGCAACCTCTTGGAAAAATTATATTTAAACCCCCAAAGGGAAACCTAGCTATTTGTATTTCTGTTTTTAACTCTTTTTGTATATTGGGCAGCTTACCTTCCCCGTTCCTGATTTTTAAAAGTTTGTGTTTATTAAGGGGGGCCCACCCCCCATCCGTTTACCCTTTGCTTTAAATTTTCCCAAAAGAAACTGTTTGAAACCGTCCCCCCGGGGTTTGGGCCCTTTAAGGGTTCGGACCAGTCAAGGGGGGGGGACCAGGGCAAGGAAGGGTTCGGACCAGTCAAGGGTTCGGACCATCAAGGGTTTGGAAAAAAATCAAGGGGGTTTTGGGCCCGTTTGGTTGGTGTCTGATTGTAGTACCGTCTGTTTAAACATCAATTTTTTCAAAAGTTTTACAAAGACAAAATAGTTAAGGGGCGGCCTAAATGTATCAGGCTGTTGGGGGGGGGGGGGTTAGGGATGGCACAATGAGATATTGGTCCAGGAAATAGGAAGAACCCCCCCTGTAATTGAGTTTTTACAATGCCAACAAAGGGTTATCAGGCAGTGCCCTTTGAGTTCTGAGAAATCATAGGTTATACCCTCCTTTTCCAGGAGCAGTTGATCGACCTTTGGTTAATTGGGATTATCTAATTCATACCGGAAAGAGGGAATTTACTTCATCCAAAATTTTTGGGCCATAAAATTAAACATTTCCCAAAATTTCTTTTAGAAGTACTCTCTAATTTTTTTCTAATATGAGATGGAAGGTTTTCATTCCTGGATGTTTTTGGGCCCGTCATTTTATGAGGTTTATTTTTTCTTTTTTAAGAGGAAAGGGATGAGCAAAAATTGCCCGCTTTTTCCTGGTTATTTTATTTTTTTACCTTTCCCAAGCCAAACCCCAAAGGGGTGGACCTAAATTTTAAACCACTAACAAACTGTTTCCCCCTTTCCCGTTGCCTAAGTTTTTCCTTTCTATTCCTTGCATTTGTTAGTGCAAACTTGGAACGTTTTTGAGCAGGTCTGGGTTTTTACATTTACGGGATGCTTACCCAAACCTCCTAGCTGCATGTGTTTGATTTCGTAGCTTTTGGGGTCATTATAGTATTTACATTGGGTTTTTATTGGTTTTTTATAGTGGAGGGGCCCTTTTTTTTTCCCATTCCGGCCCCCTTGAACTGTGAGAACACTCTCAATAGTGGTTAAATTTTAAAAAAACTCATTAAATTTTTTTTTTGCCAATGGGCCCCTTTAAATTTTTTACCATTGATCCAAGTGGTTAATAAAGTTGTCTCTGTGTTCTGGTTTGAGAATAAGTTTCCTCCTTCTGTATTTAGCTCCTTGATTGCTGGAGATGTTATCAAGATTGACAGTTGTTAGTCTTGGGCAAGAGAGACTGTGAAAAAACACGAAAAAACACGGCGGCACGGCGGCACGGCGGCAGGGCGGCACGGCGGCACGGCGGCACAGCGGACAATATTTCAGCCAAGATAGAACAAGCGACCTGAAGAGTGTCATCATGGGCTTGGCATCCCTAGTTTTGAAGGTTCTCATTATCCATCCTGTCATTTTTCTAGCAGATGCGATTGATACAATGTTATGGTCCTTGAAGGTGAGATCCTCGGACATGATCACTCCCAGGTCTTTGACGTTAGTTTTTCGCTCTATTGTGTGGTTGGAGATAGAGCACGTAGTAGCGATCAGTGAAGAGGCGGGTCAGGAGCTAAGTATCGACCCCTGCAACCACAAATAGGTGAGTACACACACACACACACACACACACACACACACAGAAGGGGGAGAACTCACAAGAAATGATCAGGAGGTATGTGAGGAGCTAAACAGAAGATTTAAGGAAGTTTTACAGTAGAGACAGGAAGGTTTGTGGGAAGACAGCACAGAAGGGAACACCAAGAGGGAATATACCAACAAGTGTTGGATGACATACGAACAACCGAGGAGGAGGTGCAGAAGCTACTAAGTGACCTTGATATCTCAAAGGCGATGGGACCGGACAACATCTCCCCATGGGTCCTTAGAGAAGGAGCAGAGATACTGTGCGTGCCCCTAACCACAATCTTCAACACATCCCTTGAAACTGGGCAACTACCTGAGAAATGGAAGACAGCAAATGTAGTCCCCATATTTAAGAAAGGAAACAGAAATGAGGCACTAAACTACAGACCTGTGTCTCTGACATGTATTGTGTGCAAAGTCATGAAGAAGATTATCAGGAGAAGAGTGGTGGAACACCTGGAACGGAACAAGATTATAAATGAAAACCAGCATGGGTTCATGGAAGGCAAATCCTGTGTCACAAACCTCCTGGAGTTTTATGACAAGGTAACAGAAGTAAGACACGAGAGAGGGGGGGGGTTGATTGCGTCAAGCACGTCAAGAAGTTAAAGAAAGTACAAAGGTTTGCAACAAGGCTAGTCCCAGAGCTCAGGGGAATGTCGTACGAGGAAAGGTTGAGGGAAATTGGACTGACGACACTGGAGGACAGAAGGGTCAGGGGTGACATGATAACGACATGCAAGATACTGCGGGGAATGGATAAGGTGGACAGAGATAGGATGTTCCAGAGAGGGGACACAAAAACAAGAGGTCACAACTGGAAGCTGAAGACTCAGACGAGTCACAGGGACATTAGGAAGTATTTCTTCAGTCATAGAGTCGTCAGGAAGTGGTATAGCCTAGATAGTGAAGTAGTGGAGGCAGGAACCATACATAGTTTTAAGAAGAGGTATGATAAAGCTCAGGAAGCAGAGAGGGAGAGGACCTAGTAGCGATCAGTGAAGAGGCGGGGCCAGGAGCTGAGTCTCGACCCCTGCAACCACAATTAGGTGAGTACACACACACACACACACACACACACACACACACACACACACACTAGCACCTAGCTCCTGGCCCGGGGCCAGGAGCTAGGACTCTCTGGCCCTATGCTGCACCCTAAAAGATGATGAAATGAACACATCGATTCCAGTTGGGACTGATTACCCATATTCTACTCTTTTTTACCCACTACTACTTTGTATTGGACTGAGAAGCCCCTTGGGGCAAAACGTTTCTTCAATAAAATTCCCATGTGTTGATAAGTGTCTCAATTCTTCAACTTGCGGTTTTCATAACCATTCTCACATCGTTAGACATAAATCAGGGGGTCTTGTAAAAAGATTAAAGAATTTTGGACAGAAAAAGGCACCCCCCCCCCCCCCCCCCCCCCCCCCCCCCCCCCCCCCCCCCCCCCCCCCCCCCCCCCCCCCCCCCCCCCCCCCCCCCCCCCCCCCCCCCCCCCCCCCCCCCCCCTCCTGCAAAGGCCTACTGACCCATTCGGAGCAGGCCCCTCCCCCCCCCCCGGATTAACCAATGACCCCCCCCCCCGGATTACCCAATGATCTACCCATTGGTCACCCCCACTCAAGGATGGACACTGTCCCGACCCAGCACCAAGTGTCAGGTCCAACTCACCCCCCACCCCACCCACTCATTTTTTATCTAACCTTTTTAAAAAACACATAACGTTTTGCCTAAATCGACTGGGGAGTTTGTTCCACTCATCCACAACTTTTTACCAAACCAGTGCTTCCTTTTCCCTTTCCTGAATCTGAATTTTTCCAACTTGAAACCTTGCTGCGGTCCTTCTTGGTAGAAATTTTCAGCACACATTTTCACCCCCTTTATTTATTCCTGTTTCCATTATACACCTCTTTCCCCCCTAATTTTTCTACGCCTTTCGAAGATTGCAGATTCAGGGCCCAGTCATCCTCATAGGGAAGATTTTGATGCAGGGGTCATCTTTGCATCCTCCCTGTACGTTTCCAGAGTTTTTATAATCCATTCTGTAAAAACGGTGACCAGAACTGAGCGCAAGTCAAATGGGGCCTAACCCAAAGGGAATATAATTTGAAGAACAACCTGGGGGACTTCTATTATTTATACTTCTAGATATAAGCCAAGAATTCTGTTAGCTTTATTGCGAAATAATGCACTGTTGTCTTGGTTTAGTTACTGCAACCAAAATTTCCCCAAATCCTTTTCGAAAATCAGTAATATAAGACTCATTTCAGTTTAAAATGTGGCATGTTATTTAAAAATGTCCAACATTTTGAACTTTTCATTTGTCAAATTAAAATGCACTGCCACTTCTCGACCATTGCTTTATCTAATCAAATCACCCGGAGGCCTAAGTCCCATTAGAAGAATTGGACGGCCCATTTGGTGTCATCAGCAAATTTGCTTAGCCGCTATTTATTTCCCCCATCTATGTCGTTTATGTAAATTTTGAAAAACAACGGGCCCAAAACCCCGCCCTGAGGAACACCGTTTGACTGCCCCCTTCTGTTTTCCCCATTTATGCAACTCTCTGCTTCTATTTTCAGCCTGCCTCTACCCCGGGAAAAAATTTCTCCTATTCCCGGGGCCTTAAGTTTCCTCAATATCTTGGTGTGGAAATCTATCGAAAACCTTTCTAAAGTCCTATACACAAATATATATTCATTCCCTGTCTCCTCCTCAAACACCAGTGAAAAAAGTTAGTAAATTCGTAAAACAGGGAACGCCCCCTTTGTAAAACTGTGTTGAGAATCTTAATCAATCTGGCCTGCCAAGATGGGTACGAATTGCTTGGCCCTTATTGCTCCATAAATTTTCCCCCTATGGAGGTAAGGGTTTGTGGTCTATAGTTCGAAAAAGGGCCTTCACCTCCTTGTAAAAGGATTTCATTTGCACATTTCCATTTTCCACTTGTCAACACTATGCCATTTGTAGTGATATGTAAAAAGATTAGCCAAAGGGATGCTATGTTCCTCTTTTATTCCTTTAAAACCATTGCAAACAGTTCACGGACCTGGGGATTTTTTTAGGTTTTAGTTTCTCTATTTTTTGAGGGCCCTTCCCTAGTTCCGAATTTTGCTCTATTAAAGTAAAGAAAGAGGTTACATAAACGAGTGTCTTACCAAAAAACGTCAGAACCCCTGTATATCAAAAACTTAACGGGAAATAATGACACAATACACCAATGCTTTACCGGGATGGGAAAATTTTTAGTTAGGAAACAAATGTAGGGCAACTTACCAATCACGAACGAGAATATCTTTACGATTTCTCAGGGGGTACTAATCTTACAGAGAATAACTAAACAATGCCAACTTAAAAACCTGTGTGTATGGATTTTTGCTCCAATTGTTAAAATTTCATTGTACAATCTCTTTAAAAAAAATAAACAAACCCACCCATTTTTTTATTTTATAGTAAGCATAAGTCACCTTAGGGAATTTTCTTATTTACTATTGTTTTCTTAAATATTTGCTGAATTGATACTTTCTCTGTCCATATTACTACCTCAATTTTTTTAAATATATTAATTGATATTACTTGCTAAATTAATAATTACCATTTTTACTTAATTTCAATTTACTCTCAACATTTTGCATTTTAAAAACCATTACTTGTAATTCCTTTACTGTTTTAAAACCACTTTTCATCTTGAGTACTCTTAATTACCTTTTACTGCCCTATAACCTCAAGTAAACTACCATGCAATATTGAATGAAATAAACATTACTTTTTTTACTTTTTTTGTAATCATTTTTACTTACTAAAATTTTTTTAACACCCTATTTACACCAGTCAATTTACTTTTGTACATTAAACATTATTTTTTCTTTTCTAACATTTTTTTTGCCAAATTTTCAAGTTTGTATATTCAACTCCAACCTTTATATTATCCTTTGTACCTGTGTACCTGTGTACCTGTGTACCTGTGTACCTGTCTACCTGTCTACCTGTCTACCATCTTACTATCATATTATAACCAAGACATTACCATTGTTATTTTTTACTATTATTCTTTTGGTACTTTAATTGTGAATTTTATTTTGTCAATTTAAATCTAGTTATAATCTTGATCTTGTCAACAACATATACCAGACTCTAGTGCAATTGCAAGTACCATTTTAATTTGTATTTTTATATTATAAGTTTATGTTGTAAGTCCTACTCTAAGATTGTTTTCATATCTTAGTTTACCTGGAGTTTACCTGGAGAGAGTTCCGGGGGTCAACGCCGCCGCGGCCCGGTCTGTGACCAGGCCTCCTGGTGGATCAGAGCCTGATCAACCAGGCTGTTGCTGCTTGCTGCACGCAAACCAACGTACGAGCCACAGCCCGGCTGGTCAGGAACCGACTTTAGGTGCTTGTCCAGTGCCAGCTTGAAGACTGCCAGGGGTCTGTTGGTAGGCAGTTGAACAGTCTCGGGCCCCTGACACTTATTGTATGGCCTCTTAACGAGCTAGTGACACCCCTGCTTTTCATTGGGGGGATGTTGCATCGTCTGCCAAGTCTTTTGCTTTCGTAGTGAGTGATTTTCGTGTGCAAGTTCGGTACTAGTCCCTCTAGGATTTTCCAGGTGTATATAATCATGTATCTCTCCCGCCTGCGTTCCAGGGAATACAGGTTCAGGAACTTCAAGCGCTCCCAGTAATTGAGGTGTTTTATCTCCGTTATGCGCACTGTGAAGGTTCTCTGTACATTTTCTAGGTCAGCAATTTCACCTGCCTTGAAAGGTGCTGTTAGTGTGCAGCAATATTCCAGCCTAGATAGAACAAGTGACCTGAAGAGTGTCATCATGGGCTTGGCCTCCCTAGTTTTGAAGGTTCTCATTATCCATCCTGTCATTTTTCTAGCAGCTGCGACTGATACAATGTTATGGTCCTTGAAGGTGAGATCCTCCGACATGATCACTCCCAGGCCTTTGACGTTGGTGTTTCGCTCTATTTTGTGGCCAGAATTTGTTTTGTACTCTGATGAAGTTTTAATTTCCTCGTGTTTACCATATCTGAGCAATTGAAATTTCTCATCGTTGAACTTCATATTGTTTTCTGCAGCCCACTGAAAGATTTGGTTGATGTCCGCCTGGAGCCTTGCAGTGTCTGCAATGGAAGACACTGTCATGCAGATTCGAGTGTCATCTGCAAAGGAAGACACGGTGCTGTGGCTGACATCCTTGTCTATGTCAGATATGAGGATGAGGAACAAGATGGGAGCGAGTACTGTGCCTTGTGGAACAGAGCTTTTCACCGTGCCTGCCTCGGACTTTACTCTGTTGACTACTACTCTCTGTGTTCTGTTAGTGAGGAAATTATAGATCCATCGACCGACTTTTCCTGTTATTCCTTTAGCACGCATTTTGTGCGCTATTACGCCATGGTCACACTTGTCGAAGGCTTTTGCAAAGTCTGTATATATTACATCTGCATTCTTTTTGTCTTCTAGTGCATCTAGGACCTTGTCGTAGTGATCCAATAGTTGAGACAGACAGGGGCGAACCTGTTCTAAACCCATGTTGCCCTGGGTTGTGTAACCCGATGGATTTCTAGATGGGTGGATCTTGCTTCTTAGGACCTTTTAAAGATTTTTATTT
>NW_026505047.1:0-12500 GCF_026875155.1 Cherax quadricarinatus
GGTCATTACATTTAATAAGAATATTACAAATATGTACAAGTGTTGTGTATGCGTGTATGTGCTCTTAAGTAGTTAGCTATGTCTCAAGACTCCGAATAAGACTTAAACAAGTGACTGACAAAGTCCTCCAAATAAACTAACTTCTTGACTCGACCAGGCAACGCCGAACATGTCTGCTTGAACAACAAAGAATGCACGGAGCCCAATAGCAATGCAATATCAAGCGACTGCGACACAGAATCCGAACAAGGAGATAATATAACGACACTAAGTAGGGACCATCTGCAGATCCTCCACAAAAGTTACAAAACTCCCATAATACTGAATCTTTGTTCAGCATAGGTAAAACTGACTGTATACAATACCCAGGACCAGTACAAAATTAGGTCAGAAGCTATAGCTAAGGACCTGAGATTGTTCAGAGGAGTGTCTAATTGACACACAACCTCAGTACAACGTCGAAAATCAACTAAGTCTTTACATGTTCTGAGAACAGAGTTCTCAGAACTAACAAGGGGAAATAATGAGACAGACAATCCCACCTGTCCAATCCACCAAGCGAGTCTCCAGCAGACTGACAATTTCGATGAGAGGTGAGGACACCCCCCTCCTCGATCACGTGATAGTACGTGGACAACTGCAGCACATAAGCCGGCTGTAATAACGAGCGACAAAGCGATAAATTTTTTTTTAAAAAACCAAGTAGTTTGACAATCAAGCTAACTGAGCACATTTTATATACATCCTAACAACATAACTAAAAAACAATATACCAGTCAAATAAATAATATAAATTCATAACAATTTTACGATTTAGCTATTATCGCAAATATAAGCAATATAAAATTAAATGAAAAAGGGTAAATATACATTACATATATACATAATAAGCAGTGAACCCCATTCAGGGGTTGCAACAGTAGTGGTGGGTGGTGGTGGTGGTAGTGATAGATGGTGGTGGTGATAGCGGGTGGTGGTGGTGGTGGTTGATAGTTGTGGTGGTGTGTGGAGATAGTGTATTAAGTGTGTTTTGTGGTGTTGGAGGCGGTGATAGTGTTTGTGGTGGTGGTGGTAATAGTGGTGGTTTGTGGTGTGGTAATCGGTGATGTGGATGGTGGTGGTGGTGGTGGTTAATAGTGGTGTTGGTAGGTGGTGGTGGTTGGTGGTGGTGGTGGTGGTGGTGCTAGTGTAGGGTGTGGTGATCGTGGTGGTATAGGTGGGTGGAGGTGGTAGTGTGGTGGTGGTGGTGGTGTGTAGTGGTAGGTGGTGGTGGTGTGGAGTGGTGATAGTGGTGGTGGTGGTGGTGGTGGTAATAGTGGATGTGGTGGTGTGGTAATAGTGGTGGGCTGGTGGTGTGGTGGTGTGGTTTTGAATATGTTGGTTGATAGGTGGGTGAAAGGGTTGTATATGGTGATGGAAGAGAGGTAGAGGGTGGTGGTGGTGGTAGTGGGTGTTGTGGATGGTGGTAGGTGGTGGTGGTTGATAGTGTGGTGGTGGTGGTGTAATAGTGATGGTGGAGGATGAGAAGTGGTGTGATGGTGGGTGATAGTGGTGTGGTGTGGTAGTGGTGGTTGTTACAAAAAACTCGATTCTAAAAGCTAGAGATCTCCAGTGAATACTAGAAAAGGAATGTCCGGCATTCTAGCATCCAAGCCTGTTACTGGTTTACGGTAAACAAGTAGTCAGTATCCTTGTCCAATTATCCATTAGAAATCAGTTATGAAATTCAAATAGTGCTCATGATTACAACTGGTAGGCTAACTAACTAGAGAAATTAAATTTAATAAATTTATTAAGTTGTCTAGGCGATATCAAATTGAATTAAATTAATCGCAGTAAGCACAAATGTAAAGTTAATCCACTTCTCTTCGTATACAGTAAGATTGTGCGAAAGCACATTCACATTTAATAAACTTAAGTACCGTCAGGTACATTAACATTTAATAAGATATTACAAGTAAGTACAAGTGTGTAAGTATTGTGTAAGTGCTCTAAGAAGTAGTTCTCTGTACTCACGACTCACAAGACTCAAACAAGGTGACTGACAAAGTCCTCAAATAAACTAACTGTCTTGACCGACTGGCAATCAGTAACAGTCTGCTTGAACATTAAAAAGAATTCTAACCCAATAGCAATATAACAAGCAACTGCGAACAGAATCAGGAACAAGAGATAATATAACGACACTAAGTAGGGACCATCAGCAGATCCTCCACAAAAGCACAAAACTCTCCCATACTAACCGAATCTAAGTTCAGCATAAGAAAATTCCCTGACTGTGATAATACACAGAAACCAGTACAAATTAGGTCAGAAGAGCTAAAGCTCAGACCAGAGATACTCAAGAGTCTCTATGTGACTCACATCCTCAGTAACACTCCGAAAATCACTAAGTCTATACAAGGTTCTGTAACAGAGTTCTTCAGAACTAACAAAATATGAGACAACAATCTGTCCAAACCACCAAGCGAGTCTAAGCAGACTCCATACTTTCGGGCGAGGTGAGGCCACCCCCCCCCTCGATCACGTGATTGCTCCGTGACCGAGAGCAGTCACCCAGCAGAAGCCGCAATATAACGAGCGAACAGCGATAATTAAAGTAGTTAACAATCAAGACTTGAACTGAGCACATAATATGTTACATCCTACCTAACAACCTAACTACGTCAAATAACAATATAAAGCAGTACATTACGATTTAGCTATTATCGCAAATAAAAGCAAAAAAAATTAAATGAAAAAATAATAATTATATATAACATAATAATCATTGCAACCATTCAGAGGGTTGCAACACCCCCCCCCCCACCCCCCAATACGACGACGGTCTCACAGGAGTTGCAATTAATTCTTTTCACATTACTGATTAACTCAGTTACATACTAACAATAAATATAAAAATTAATCAGTCTCAATTGCCGAAGCAACCCTACAATTCACAGGCGTCGTCCGTCACTAGGATATGCCCCTAAACTAGGGCAGTAACAACAGTAACGCAACTCTGCATACTCGAGGTAATGTACATCCAGTGTAGAGACAGGATAGCGCAGACAAGGAGGCACTTTGAGGCTCGATCATAGTAGAGTAGACTGCATTCACTCATTAGTAGTGGTTGTGGAATGCCGTGCAGTATGGACATCTGAGTATGAAACCGCTTAAGGTGTAGTGAGGGGGGGGGGTTCTGGGGCAGGACAGTGTTGGCGCCACGCAGTACCCTTCGCCCACACGACACTACCGCACTCTCAACACTCAGCTGTCCTCTCCTCCTCGTACACAACATTACTGATGAAGTATATAAATATAATATTTAGACATACATGAGTATACATAGTTATATGGGCTGGAAGGGATTACGTTACTTTACTTGAATTTGACATAGCAAAGTAACCAAAGGTATTTGGGCATAAAAATACGTTAAGTTTAATGTAACTGAAATTATTAAGTACGTGACAGAGCATCACTCTCAAACAATGCTCTGAGACGCGTCAAGTGGCTGTTTCCCACTCGTCACTGTACACCACTAGTCTCAAGGTAGGGCCTTCTTTTCTACTCCTTCTAAGTTGTGGTCAACTCGTTTCATTATACGTTGGAATGAAGAAGCAGCTGTTACATAGGAGGCCGAAGGGGGTGACGAGGTAGTTTAAAACAAATCCATCTTGAACAGTAAAAGCAGATATATCTTTGAGCACTTTCAGTAAGCGGGACTTGATAATAGCCACGTAAGAGATCTAAACGCTGACAAACTGGGCTCCTGACACACCGTCAATAAGTCGTCAATGCGAGGTAGAGGATACCACAGGCAAGGTGACAGAGTTCCCTTTCCTGTAAATCCAGCAGTGCACATCCTGAAACTAACCGTCAGGTTTAGTCACTAAATACAGGGAGATGCCCCATGGACTTTTTACTGCACACAATAAGTCCGTAGAATAACAGAAATCAACCTCTTCTCTCAATCTCTATGCTTCGTGACTCATTCTATATGGTGATTGCCTTTGATGGGTGATGCTCCCTGTACATCAACGTCATGCACACCCCGAATACAACCGTTTAGAACATCACACCGAACAATTCAGGGAAATGCAAAATCAATGATTTTAATATCACCAGCTTATCAATCCCCAAGGTTACTATGAAAATCGTCTAGTGATTGTAGAGTCGACTGAAGTTTCTAAACAAACTCTATACCTCTAGATGATGTCAGGTAGGACAGACGTTTCCCTCTTCTCTGTCCTAGGAGAAATAGAAGTAGTAGGTAAGGACTAGCGTCGTAGTATGCCTTTAAGCTGGTTTACCATGGTAACACATGATTAGATTCTTTTTTCCCAGGCTTACGTACCATTTAATTAGCGGGTCGCTAAGCTTTTTCACTACTTCCAGGGGACCATCATCCTGGCTTGTAGAGCAGACCACTGGTTACTAATTATCCGAGCCAATCACCTTACTCCTGCTTTAAAAGAACGAGAGACAGCACGCTTGTCATAATGTTGCTGCTTCAATTCTAGCTTGGGCTGAAACTAGGATTTTTCGAAGCTAGCCTCTCTAGCGGCGTTCCAAATGTTGCTGCATTAATGAATGTGAATACCTCAATGATGGATTTGATTTTCCTGTCCACACGTCTTTCAAACACTGCAGAGGAACCACGCACTTGGTGTCCGAATATTAATTCAAATGGACTAAATCCGAGACTTTCTTGCTCACTTTTCTCTCATAGCGAACATGAAGAAAAGGTATACCCTCATCCCAGTCTCTAGAAAAATTTCACAATAAGCCTTCTCACATGGCATCAGTGTCTGATGAAATCTCTCTAGAGCACCCTTGAGACTGTGGATTGATAACTGGTTGTGAAAGTACAGACTTTATTCCTAGGTGGACAATGCTTTCTCGAAAGATCTTAGAAGTTAAATTAGATCCCTGATCTGATTTGTATCTCTCGTGGCAAACCAACCTGGGAGAAAAATTTCATCAGCGCTCTCACAATAGCACGAGCCATTGGATTTTTCTCATAGGAATAGCTTCGGGATAGCGAGTTGCAAAGGCGTCATAATAGTAATAAGTATTTGGTTTTCCTTAGTTTTGGTTCAGGCAAAGGCCAAACACAATCAATAATAAGACGTGAGAATGGTTTCACCTGCACGGTGAATAGGAATGAGAGGTGCAGGTGGAGGAGTTGCGCGGCTTTGCTGTCCACTTGACCACAAAAACGTTGGCAACGTCGCACATGATCAGCTAACTGTTCCTTCATCTTTGGGGCCCAAGTAATATGTTTTGCCATTTACCGAGTGTCTTCTTGACACCCAGAAGTCCTCCTATTGACTATTTGTGAGCAACATCAATGGCTTGTTCAACGAAAGGTAACTGGTATCACTACTAGATGCTTTGACTGTGGTGGAAACACTATCACGGACAACTTACATGTATTTCTCCTCCATCAGTACAAAACATCCGTTACTATAAATAGTAACAATTATCGAGATCCTTTTAATTCAACTTCTCAGTAACTGCTAATATCTCTCAGTCTTTCCAGTGACTGATCAACAAATTGACCTTGATTGAACTCATCAATGAGTTAGAAATTTAATGTCAGTTGTGTCCTGACTAGGTTGATGACCGAGGGGAGTCAGTGTTAATGATCCTGGGCGCAGAGTGTCACTAAACAACATATTCAACTAACTCAACAGGAGACAAGGATAGTTGTTGTATCTTTGACATAGCTCTAGTAATTGTGCTGAGAGGAAATAAAATAGGCTTCTCTCTACAAGCTTCAGTGGCATAATTATCATCAGTGTTGTTATTAATCACAAGTGGTTCTTTACATATACCAGCATGAAGGATATCGTTCCTTATCAACAAGTCCACTGACCTGATGGGAAATATACCACTGGATATACCCACTGAAATATAACCAGTATAATAGCTTGTTTCAATGTATACCTTGTGAAGAGGAACTTTTATAACAGCCCCTCCATAGGCTTCTAACAATACATCTATCTTGCAATAGGTATCGTCAGTTATGGGCAGTACATCTTCTCTTAATAACGTGAGATAACTGCCAGTGTCTCTGAAAGTAATTATCTCAGTCAGATGTGATTCGTCAAATCCTATTCTACCTCTTGAAAAGTAAGGACTCATCGCTGAACGAATCTTTTCGTCAGATACACTTTCTGACGCTAGTCATCAGTTCTGAGTAATATTATCTAAAACAGTAGGAGCAGGGGTATTACTAGGATTTTGGTGCCTTTGTTGCTCGGAAGAAGATACGACTTGAGTGGGGGCGCCAGCCGTACGACTTCTTCTTGTATCTCTTTCTAACTTATAGCAATACTCTCTAGCATGTCCTTTTCTGTTACAATAGGTACATTTTAATTTCTTTTTCTCGATATCAGATTTCTGTCTAGCCACAGAGACAGATTCAAGATTGTGAGTTTTCCTGGTAAAGGTACGAGAAGTTACAGTAGCAGGTACATCAGGCCGGCAATGAGCAGCTGATTTAGGTTGCCAGCTTCTAGGACAATTTTTAGTTACCTTGTTTCTCTGTTTTTTAGTACGTACAAGTTTGTGAGAAATCTCGTAATTGTCTGCTAATGCTGCAGTTTCCAGAATATCCGAGGTAGTATGATCGATCAGATATTCTTGTATGTCAACAGGCATACAGTTGTTAAACTCTTCGTGTAGTAACAACTGAACAAGGCTGTTGTAGTTGTTACACTTGGCAGCTCTAGACCATCTCTCAAAAGCAACTTTTTTCTCACGAGCAAATTCTACACAAGTTTGATCTTGTCATCGTTGTAACGTACGAAATGCTCTTTGATAACTTACAGGTAACAAGTTATATGTCTCTAGAAAAGTTTGTTTGACAGCATCATAACTAATGTACTTGGCAAATGGTAAAGCAGCAGTACAAGTTTGAGCTCTTCCTGTCAACGCTGTGTGCAACAATGTTGCCCAGTGCTTACGTGGCCAGTTCATAGCACGTGCCTGGTTCTCAAACACATCAAAATAGGTGTCTAAGTCACTTTCAAAATCTTAGGAACCATGGATGCAGCTTTCTGCACATTAAATGTGTCCTGTGATCTATCAGTTAACTTGGAGTTTACCTGGAGAGAGTTCCGGGGGTCAACGCCCCCGCGGCCCGGTCTGTGACCAGGCCTCCTGGTGGATCAGAGCCTGATCAACCAGGCTGTTGCTGCTGGCTGCACGCAAACCAACGTACGAGCCACAACCCAGCTGATCAGGAACTGACTTTAGGTGCTTGTCCAGTGCCAGCTTGAAGACTGCCAGGGGTCTGTTGGTAATCCCCCTTATGTGTGCTGGGAGGCAGTTGAACAGTCTCGGGCCCCAGACACTTATTGTATGGTCTTTTAACGTGCTAGTGACACCCCTGTTTTCATTGGGGGGGATGGTGCATCGTCTGCCAAGTCTTTTGCTTTCGTAGTGAGTGATTTTCGTGTGCAAGTTCGGTACTAGTCCCTCTAGGTCTAGGATTTTCCAGGTGTATATAATCATGTTATCTCTCCCTCCTGCATTCCAGGGAATACAGGTTTAGGAACCTCAGCGCTCCCAGTAATTGAGGTGTTTTATCTCCGTTATGCACGCTGTGAAAGTTCTCTGTACATTTTCTAGGTCGGCAATTTCACCTGCCTTGAAGGTTCTGTTAGTGTGCAGCAATATTCCGCCAAAGATAGAACAATTTGACCTGAAGAGTTGTCTCATGGGCTTGGCCTCCCTAGTTTTGAAGGTTCTCATTATCCATCCTGTCATTTTTTCTAGCAGATGCGATTGATACAATGTTATGGTCCTTGAAGGTGAGATCCTCCGACATGATCCCCTCCCAGGTCTTTGACGTTGGTGTTTCGCTCTATTTGTGGCCAGAATTTGTTTTGTACTCTGATGAAGATTTAATTTCCTCATGTTTACCATATTTTGAGTAATTGAAATTTCTCATCGTTGAACTTCATATTGTTTTCTGCAGCCCACTGAAAGATTTGGTTGATGTCCGCCTGGAGCCTTGCAGTGTCTGCAATGGAAGACACTGTCATGCAGATTCGGGTGTCATCTGCAAAGGAAGACACGGTGCTGTGGCTGACATCCTTGTCTATGTCGGATATGAGGATGGGAAAAAGAGGGGAGCGAGTACTGTGCCTTGTGGAACAGAGCTTTTCACCGTAGCTGCCTCAAACTTTACTCTGTTGACGACTACCTCTGTGTTCTGTTAGTGAGGAAATTATAGATCCATCGACCGACTTTTCCTGTTATTCCTTTAGCACGCATTTTGTGGGGCTATTACGCCATGGTCACACTTGTCGAAGGCTTTTGCAAAGCCCGCATATATTACATCTGCATTCTTTTTGTTTCTAGTGCATTTAGGACCTTGTCGTAGTGATCCAATAGTTGAGACAGACAGGAGCGATCTGTTCTAAGCCCATGTTGCCCTGGGTTGTGTAACTGGTGGGTTTCTAGTGGGTGGTGATCTTGCTTCTTAGGACCCTTTCAAAGATTTTTATGATATGGATGTTAGTGCTATTGGTCTGTGTTTTTTGCTGTTGCTTTACTGCCCCCTTTGTGGAGTGGGGCTATGTCTGTTCTTTTTTAGTAACTGTGGGACGACCCCCGTGTCCATGCTCCCTCTCCATAGGATGGGAAAAGGCTCGTGATAGGGCTTCTTGCAGTTCTTGATGAACACAGAGTTCCATGAGTCTGGCCCTGGGGGAGAGTGCATGGCATGTCATTTATCGCCTGTTCGAAGTCATTTGGCGTCAGGATAACATCGGATAGCTTTGTGTTAATCAAATTTTGTGGCTCTCTCATAAAAAGTTCATTTTGATCCTCGACTCTCAGTCTGGTTAGCGGCTTGCTAAAAACTGAGTCATATTGGGACTGAGTAGCTCACTCATTCCTTGCTTCATTCCCGTGTAGGACCCCTCTTGTTTAAGTAGGGGCCCAATAAATGGACGTTTTTTCTCGATTTTGATTTGGCATAGGAGAAGAAATACTTTGGTTTCTTTCGATTTCATTTTGGTTTTTAGCTCTTCCCGCGATTCTGACTCCTAAAGGATTCTTTTAGCTTAAGTTCGATGCTTTCTATTTCTCTGACCAGTGTCTCCCTACGCATTTCAGATATATTTACCTCTTTTAGCCGCTCTGTTTTTTCTTTTCCGTCGCCTGTTAAAGGGAGCGCCTGTCCTTTTCTATTTTACATTTACTCCTCCTTTTTCTTAGAGGAATAAGCCTTGTGCATACATCGAGTGCCAACGAGTTAATCTGTTCTAGGCATAAGTTGGGTCTGTGTGCTTAGTATATCTTCCAGCTTATATCGGTTAGGACTTGGTTTTACTTTGGCCCCATTTTATGTTTTTTTTTATTGAAGTTGAATTTGGTGAATGCTCCCTCGTGACTAGTCTCATTAGTCGGTCTGGGGCTCCCCCGCAACATGTCCTGAACCTCAATTATGTTGTGATCTGAGTATATTGTTTTTGTATGGTGACATTTCTTTTCAGATCATCATTTTTTAGTGAAGATGAGGTCTAGTTATTCTCCAGTCTAGTAGGCTCTATTATTTGCTGGTTTAAATTTAATTTTGTGCAGAGATTTAAAAGCTCGTGTGGGGTGTGAGTTTTCATCAGAGCTGCCTCCTGGTGTTATTACTGCAACAATATTATTTGCTATATTCCTCCATTTTTTGGTGCCTTAAGTTGAAATCCCCCAGGAGCAAGATGTTGGGTGCAGGAGCTGGAAGATTTTCCAGACAATGGTCAATTTTTAACAGCTGTTCCTGGAATTGCTGGGATGTTGCATCCGGAGGCTTGTAGGACTACCACAATGACTAGGTTTCGGTTCTCGCCCTTTACTGCTAAAACTTCCACTACATCATTTGAGGCATTAAGCAGTTTTTGTGCAAACAAGTGACTCTGCAATGTACAGGCCAAACCCCCCCTTTTGCCTGTTCACTCTGTCACATCTGTATAGGTTTAACCTGGGATCCATATTTCGTTGTCCAAGTGATCCTTTATGTGGGTCTCAGTGAAAGCCGCGAACATTGCCTTTCCCTCTGCAAGCATCCACGGATGAAAGGTATTTTGTTGTTTGTTGCTGGCTTTTAGACCCTGTATATTTGCAAAGAAGATGTTATCGGACTTGGGGTATTGTTGGTACTGGGGGGGGGATTTTTTTTCCGGCATTAGTATCTGTATCTTTTGGGTTTGGAGTGGAGGCCATCGACTGGGGTTCCACTCCAGGAATGACTGGATTTGGTGTACGATTTCTGCCATTTCCTGCCAGTTTTATTTCCTTCCTGGCACTAAAAAACCTCTCCCCTTGAGTGGCTGTGGCTACCCGGGTTTTCCCCCATGGCCTGGATGTTTTGTATCTTTTGTCCCCTTTAGATGGTATGTCGGGGAAATTTAAGTTATAGCACAGTCTTTCCTGTACTGAAGAGGTACACAGTTCAGGGTGAAAAAAGCTTACAGGAAGGGAGTTTGCATTTTCCTGTTGTCATATGGGCATGGCATTTTCTAGGGTGTCATAGTTCACGTCCCATCTGTTTTTCCAGATTTCCCATGCCAGCAGATACCAAGTGCATTTGTATGTGCACAGGCTTGGTTTCCGTTTGCCTTGGGTTTCTGTGACTGTATTCCCTGTTGGTGCATGTTTCCCTGTCTTACTTCTATCCTCCCTAGCACCAACAATGGAGCTCCCACCCGTTGTTTTTGGTAATATATCCTCACTATTGCTAGTGGAGTCCTCTTGTTTGTATTTCCTGCGGTTATTCTAGTTTGCAATATTTGGTTTTATCTTATCTTTTTACTACACTTGTTTCCCTACTATGGCTCCCGTCCCCCATGAGGTCATTTATATGTATTCCTTCCTGCGTATAATTCCCGACTACCTGGACAAATCTCCAGGTTCACCATTTTCTGTCTCCCAGGACAGCATCTCCAGCTTCACCATTACTGTTTTCCCAGGACAGCCACCTCCAGCTTCACCATTACTGTCTCCCAGGACAGCACCTCCAGCTTCACCATTATGTCTCCCAGGACAGCACTATCAGCCCCACATTTAAATGACTACCAGGACTTCATCTCCAGCCTTACAGTTCTGATACATGGCCAGTATCAAGGGCAGTACCCTTCAGCCCAGACTTTTTATGTTCCCCTCTGTTGTAGAAAGCTTCTAGGTTTTCTATTGAAAGCAGCTTTGATGTTGTCCTCTTTTAATACCCTTGTGATTTTAGTCCACGATTTTCTCATTTGGGCATACCAAAAACACTTTCCCTGTTTTAACACTGCTAGTAGCTAGTTCTTGGATATCTGCACAAGGGGCGTGACACCAAATTTTCCCCAAAATGACAAATTTACCCATGTGGAAGCCCGTTTGTTTGACTGACCACACTACACACAGCTTCATAATGATTTGAATGGCTGATTTACTGCAATTCTACTAGCAACCTCTTGAATATTCTATTAATAACCTCCTTAAAATGAAGCTCTAGCTATTTGTATTTCTGTTTCTAACTGTTTTTTGTATATTGGACAGCTTACCGTGCAACGTTTCCTGATTTATATTTAATGTTTGTTTATAAGGGCGCCTACAACCCCATCCGTTTACAGTCTGCTTTATTGTCCAACGAAACCGTTTGAAACCAGTCAAGGGTTCGGACCAGTCAAGGGTTCGGACCAGTCAAGGGTTCGGACCAGTTAAGGGTTCGGACCAGTCAAGGGTTCGGACCAGTCGATCTGATCTGATCAGTGGGTCACTTATTTAAAACATACTGGTCGGTGATTTGAGCTAACACATGAAGGATCTACTGGAAATTATCTACCCGAGTAATATGTGATTTGATTGATACAAAAGTATAACTTGCGTGTTGAAGAAACCGGTGACTGCTGGCAACTCCTACAATGACGAACGGTCGACCTCAACCCTTGTTTATCAATCGCTGTATCTAGCTTTTCTATTTTTTTTCCGTCTCCACCACAATAAATGCTATATTATCACTATAGTTGACTGGTGGAAATTTTGGAGGAAGGACGCTTTTTCTGTATATATGTTTATATATATATATATATATATTTTATATATATATATATATATATATAATATATATTATATATATATATATATACATATATATATATATATATATATATATATATATATATATATATATATAATATATATATATATATATATACATATATATATATCATAAATATATATATATATATATATATATATATATATATTATATATAATATATATATATTATATATATATATATATATATATATAATATATATATATATCAGTCTGTAGTGGAAGGAAGGCGGGGTAGGGGTCGCCTAGGAAAGGTTGGAGGGAGGGGGTAAAGGAGGTTTGTGTGCGAGGGCTTGGACTTCCAGCAGGCATGTGTGAGCGTGTTTGATAGGAGTGAATGGAGACAAATGGTTTTTAATACTTGACGTGCTGTTGGAGTGTGAGCAAAGTAACATTTATGAAGGGATTCA
>NW_026505047.1:17500-23350 GCF_026875155.1 Cherax quadricarinatus
CTAAAGAATAAATATTGGAAAAATACCCGGGCGCGGGAGGTATTATTTGGGGCGACGAATTTTTGGTAGGGGGGAAGGGGACCGATAGACCTGATAAGGTTGGGTGGGGAGGGGGGCTGGTGGTGGTGGGGATTGGTAGTGGTAGTGGTATGTAGTGGTTGGTGGGGTGGTGGGGTGGGGGAGGGGGGGTACTGGAGTGGTGGTGGGGGAGTGGTTGTGGGGGCAGGGGGTGGTGGGGTGCTGGTGGGGGTTGGTGGTAGTGGTGGTGGGGGTGAAGTGGTAGTGGGGATAGTGGTTGTGGTGGTGGTGATAGTTGTGGTGGGGGGCGAGGGGTGATAGTGGGGGTGGTGGTGACAGTGGTGGTGGTGGGGTGGTGATAGTGGGTTGGGGTGGTGGTGGTGATAGTGGTGGTGTTGTTTTGGGGAAGTGGTGGTGGGGGTGATGACGTGGTGGGGGTGGGGTGGGGAAGGGGTGGTGGGTGGTGGTGATAGTGGTGGGGGTTGTGGGTTTATAGTGGTGGTGGGGGTGGTGGGGGGTGAAAATGGTTTTTGGGTGGGGAATAGTGGGGGTGGGGTGGTGGGGATAGTGCTGGTGGTGGTGGTGTTGGGGGTATGGTGGTGGTGGGGATGGTGAAGTGGGGGTGGTGGTTGTGGTGGTGGGGGGTGGTGTGGTGGGGTGGTGTGGGGTGGTAGTGGGGGGTGGTGGGGGGGGATAGTGGTGGGGGTGGGGGTGCGGGGTCGTGGTGGGGGTGATAGTGGAGAGCACACCAGCAAAAATTTGTAGCTGCAAATGAGCCACAACAATACATCAATAGCAACCAAAGCCTGTCAAGTGATCTATCGTACTTACAGGGGTTTTATGCGTATACTGACCCGTCGGTTCATAAAGGCTGCAATCTGCAAAACACCTGTCGGAACAGATTTTTGAGAGCAGTCAACCTGTCAACACTTGTCAAGTCCATCCGTGTTGACCTTGACAGGTTTTTAAATTGCCCGAATAAGTGTTTTTGGGGGAAGTGTCCCATGTTTTATGTATTAATTAGGTAAAGGGCCCGGGGGTACCTTTTTCCCTGAACTGAGACAACAGGCACCCTTAGGTCTCACCCACCCGGATGCATCCACAAAACAATTAACACCCGGGGGGCCTATTTTCTGCAGTAGTGAAGTTCCAGGTAGGTTCTGCGAACCGGGAACTTCACTGAACTTCGGGTACATGAGGAAAAGCTGAGATCTTTGATCCTAATATCAGCAGTGAGGAGCAGAATGAGAAAAGTTTTCTCATTCAAGTCTCATCATCTTTGTGTTTACAAATCTGTAGTGAGGAACTTCTTATATAAGAGACTACGAGGTAATAGTAGTAGTAATAGTAATAGTAGTAGTAGTAGTAGTAGTAGTAGTAGTAGTGGTAGTAGTAGTAGTAGTAGTAGTGGTAGTAGTAGTAGTAATAGCAGCAGTAGTAGAAATAATAGTAATAGCAGCAGTAGTAGTAGTAGTAATAATAGTAGTAGTGGTGGTAGTAGTAGTATTAGTAGTAGTAGTAGTAGTAGTAGTGGTAGTAGTAGTAGTAATAGCAGTAGTAGTAGCAGTAGTGGTGGTAGTAGTTGTGGCATGCAAAGAGTACGTAACCTTTATTCGGCGCATGTACACACCCTCATTTACAGGCTATCTCCCCCATCCAGTGAACCAGGTGACTGAGGGTTGACGACGGGGCCCCGTCGTTCAGCCAGTACCCAGGTTCCAGCCAATGAGAAGATGGTTTTGGCAATTGCAGAGGTTATGTGGGTACCACTCTCCTGTCTGCCCTTGTCATTCCCATTCTAGAGCTGGTTGAAGCACGGTCTGCTTTCTAGTGGCTTCTATTCTGCGTTGCTTACTGTGAAGTGCACTAATTCCTATTGCTGTACATAGTGTATATAGTGTACATACTTCTGTTCTAAAGTGGTGAAGGATAATATAAGTCAAAAGTTTTCTGCTGTGTTTATTTTGCTCCCTTTACACCCAGGATAACAGGCCATTTGGACTCCTGGGTTGTAATATGGGGGCCTGTCCGGGAGCTGGAGCTGGACTTAGAGAAAGGGTTAAGACTAGGGTGAAGCTGGAAGCAGGAACATTGTGTAGCTTGCTGTCTGGCATTGCATTTAGCTTTGCCAACACTTTGCAAACTTTGCGTGTCAGTTGCTTTGCTATGGTCAGCCTTGCTATTGTGTGATCGTTCAACAGCTCGCTACTAGCTTGTTCGGTGTGCTCGCTTCGCTACGGTCAATCTTGTGGAACAGAGTGCACACAAATAACCCACACATAAAAGAGAGAAGCTCACGACGACGTTTCGGTCCGACTTGGACCATTGACAAAGTCACACTAACCAGAGGTGGAGCAGGACGGCTATATATAGGCAGGAAGAGGTGGTGGTAGTAGTAGTAGTAGTAGTACAAGAATTGTATATAATACCGACAAGATGAAATTAAAGCCCATGAAGGGTTTCTTCATCTCCCTATCCCCACTGATGTCTTTCTTGATCTGATCCGCCTCTGTGTGGACTCTAACTCCTTTTCCTTCCAAGGGAAATATTATTCTCAAACCTTCGGTGTCGCTATGGGCTCTCCTCTCTCTCCTGTCCTTGCTAATCTTTACATGGAATACTTCGAGACTGTTCTTCCTACCCTCGATGTGCAACCTTCACTCTGGCTCCGCTATGTGGATGACATCTTTGCTCTGTGGCCTCATGACTCCAGTCTCTTCCTACCTTTTCTTGAAGCTCTTAATAATCTTGCCCCTTCCATTAAGTTTAAAGCTGAATGGGAATCTAATTCCTTGCTTCCTTTCCTTGAAGTCCATGTCCTCCGCTGAGATACAGGTTTTTCCTTTTCCGTTTACCGTAAACCTATGCACAGTGGCATGTACATTCACTACTTTTCCTATCATGCTTCTCCTGTCAAGAAAAGTGTTCTTATCTCCCTCTTTCTCCGTGCCCTCCGCATCTGTGATTCTCAGTTCCTTCCAGCAGAAATTTCCACTCTTCATAATTCGTTCTCCCGTCTTGGCTAACCCTTCCCATTTCATAGACTCTGCCCTCTCACGTGCTAAACGCAATTTCTTCTCTCCCAAACTCTCTACTCATGGGAACTCTTCTAATCCTCTGCCTTCCCTACATTTCCGTCTTTCTAATCTCAACAATTCCTCCGTCCCTTAGACATCAAGCTTACCTTCCGCCAGACTAACACCTTCACACTAATCTCGTTCATACCTCTCCTCCTTCTACAGATGTTCCTGGTGTCTACTCTATTTCTTGCTCCTCCTGTCCTCTTCAATACTCGAGAAACTGGTCGATCTCTTCTGACAGACTTAGGGAGCACAAAAATAGTGTTGGCTTGCCGACACTAACAATGCTCTTTTCTGTCACGTCAGAGATCATAGCCATCTATTGACTGGTCTTCTGCTAAAACTGTCTTCCCTACTTCCAACTCGAACAGTCGCCATCTAGTTGAATCCTCTCTAATACACAACTTTCCTTGTATGAACCTTATGTCATGCCCCTATGGTTAACCTTCCTTTAATATTACATTGCGGTCATTTCCTTTAATAGCTAAATTGGAAATGAACGTCCCTTGTATTATTAAGATTAATTCTTATTAACAATTATAATTTATGTAACATGGCCATGATAAGTTTAATTGGAGCTATAGTAACCTGCCTGCCGCCCGGTGTGCCGGTGTGTAGTTAGCCGTGATGTTCGATGGTTATACCCCCCCCTTCCCCCCCCCTTTATGTTCAACTACTCTACTGAGTGTTGGTGAGTCACGTCACGTGACCCACTTTACCTGTATGCTCAAGGTTGAGGGACGAGGAGTGAAGAAGTAGCAGCCAACGAGAACACTCCTGCTCGTCTCTGGTAACTGGCCAAGATTTATTAGCCGGCCTGGACATATTCTGTTTTATTCTGACTGCTTCCAATTGGGAAACAAGACTTTAATGTATAAAGTAATCTCCATTTATATATATGTTATATCTAGGATATCCTCCTAATCCTCTGTTTTGAAAGCCTTATGTATATGTTGGATACTACAGAAGAAACATGTATTCTTAACTTATATACGATAATTCGTATATTATAACTGGCTTTTGTTATATTATGAATATACTTAATTAAAATTAGGAGGATCATTATTATTACCCTAACCTCTCTGACCAAAATTGTTATGCTCTAAAAAGGAAATAGTTGTTACAATACTTGGAGTGTAACAAGTGGGGGCCTGTCCGGGAGGAGACGGGAAATTTAAAATAGCTTGGACCTTTAATTGGTCGGGGGCTACTAGTCCCTTCCCTATTTTAAAACCGAGATATTTAATCTGGGCTTTACCAAAGTCACATTTTTGTAAATTTACAGTGAAATTGTATTTCTGCAATGCTTTCAGTAGTTGCTCTAATCTTTCTAAATGAGACTGCCAGTCATCACTAAAAACCACCAGGTCGTCTAAGTATGCCTCTACACCTTCTAAGGGTTGGACTAAAATGTTCATAATTCTCTGGAAAGAGGAGGCGGCGTTACACAAGCCGAAAGGCATAACCTTATACGTAAATAATCCGTTCTTAACTACGAACCCGGAAATCTCTTGGGCCCTAGGAGTTAACGGCACCTGGTAATACCCTCTCAAAGTCTAATCTGGTCACAAAGTTGGCACCCGTGCTACAGCATCTATTAAATCATCAATCCTTGGTAATGGAAACCCACGGGTTTTGGTGACTAAATTTTTACTTTAGGGTAATCCGTGCAAAGGCGTACGGTACCATCGGGTTTTGGGACCAATAAACGGGGAGGGGCCCCAAAGGTGTCCAACTGGGTTCTATCAAATTATATTCCAGTAATGTATTTATTTCTTGTTGAATTAATTCTTGCTTAGCAGGAGAGCCCCGGGTAAGGGATTGCTTTATTGGGCTATCTTCTAACAATTCAATATCGTGGAAACCTAATGTACAAGGAGTAGGAATATCTTTGAAGATGGATTTATATTAGTGATTAACTCTTTGATTTGAGATTTTTGGAGGTAGGAAGAACTTCCAGGAAATGGTCTAGTTCTTTTAAAACTTCAAAATTTATGTAGTCTAAATTCTCTTACTTCCCTTACAGTGTCATTCCTTATTTCAGTGGATGTAGGTTGAATAGAGGTAATAATAGTAGGAGAAGGCTAGACTCGTACTTCTTTAAGTTATCTATGTGATACCTCTTAATTTTCCTTTCGACTCCTGGGTTCACGGACCAGATAATTCACCTCATTTTCTTTGTCTACTATTTCATATGGCCCCAAATATCTAGGTTTTAAAGAATGTCCTGGAATTAAGTTTTTAACTAACACTAATTCATTCGGAGAGAATGAACGAGATTTAGCCTTTTGGTCATAAGATTTCTTCATTTTGGCTTGAGCTTCTGACAGATTCACGGCAGCTAAGCTTTTTAATTTGGAGAGAGGTTCTTTCCAAAGTAGAGGACTGGGATGAAGAGGTCCTCTCTTCCCTATCCAAGAATCTCGTAATATGGATTCTGTATCATACATCTGACTGTCTGGGCAGTGAAATGCCTGTCGTATTTTATGCCCAAGCTTCGTGCTAATTGCCAACAAGATTGAAGCTTCAAATTTTGTAATTTCTCCTTTGTTATATCTTCAAAGAGGCTGCTTTACCAAGGTCAAATGAAGGGATTGTATACATATTACTGGATTCTCTTTTCTTCCTCAGTACTTCCCGTTCATAAAGCAAAGATTCACGTTCAAAATTCTCCCTTTTTAACTTTCTCTGGGCTTCTACAAAGGAGGTTTGAAGCAATAAAAAACGTTCTAGACGTTTTAAAATTCTCCTT
>NW_026505048.1:0-35011 GCF_026875155.1 Cherax quadricarinatus
ACAAAAAAAACCCCAACGTACAGTAACACACAACAGTACAGTAAAACAAACAAGCATAAACAACACAGTAAAACACACAACAAGTACAGTAACACACAAAGCTTTCAGTACACACAACAACAGTACAGTAACACACAACAACAGTACAGTAACACACAACAGCAGTACAGTAACACACAACAACAGTACAGTAACACACAACAACAGTACAGTAACACACAACAACAGTACAGTAACACACAACAACAGTACAGTAACACACAACAGCAGTACAGTAACACACAACAGCAGTACAGTAACACACAACAACAGTACAGTCAACCCCCCCACAGCAGTACAGTACACAAAACAACAGTTACAGTAACACACAACAGCATTACAGTACACCACAAAAACAGGTACAGAAACACACAACAACAGTACAGAAACCCCCTCCCCCCCCCCCCCCTACCCAAGTAACACACAACAACGTACAGTAAACACAACACAGTTTCAGTAAAACCACCCAACAATACAGCAGTACAAGTAAAACCCCCCCCACACAACAAACCAGGGTACAAGGTTTAACACACCCAACAAACAAGTACAGTAAAACACTAAAACAACAAACAGTACAAGTTACAACACACAACCAACAGTACAGTAAAACACACAACAACGGTACCAGTAAACACACAACAGCAGTATACAGTAACCACACAAACAAAACAGTTTACCAGGAACACCCAACAACAAAAAAACAGTACCAGTAAACACACAAACAACAGTACAGTAACACAACAAACAAAACTGTACAGTAAAAAAAAACACACAACAACAGTTACCAGTAAACCACCACAACAACAACAAGTACAAGTAAACCACAAACATACAGCCAGTAACAGTAATAACACAACAACAGTATAGTGGGGACAACACAAAACAACAGTGCCAGTAAACACAACAAACAACAGCACAGTAACAACAACAACAAAGAACAAGAACAGTTAACACTTACAAACAAACAAGTACAGTAAAAAACAACAAACAGCAGTTAACAGTAACACAAACACAAAACCAGTACAGTATACCACACACAACATAACAAGTACAGTAAACCCACACAAACAACAATGGAACAAGTAAAACAAACCCACACCAAACAATATAAACAGCTTTACCAGTAAACACACAAACAGCATTAACAGTACACCACACAAACAACTGTTACAGTAAACACCCACAACAGCCAGTACAGTAAAACACAAACAAACTGTTACCAGTAACACACAACAAACCCAGTACAGTTAACACACAAACAACAGGTACAGTAAGCACCACCAAATAGCCATTTTTTTACAGTAACAAAAACACATACAAACAGTTACAGTAACACCCACCAACAAACAGTTTTACAGTAACAACACAAAACCAACAGTTCAGTAAAACCACACCCAAAAAACAAAACAGTACAGTAGTTAACACACAAAAACCCCCCCCCCCCCCCCCCCCCCCCAGCCCCCCCCCCCCCCCCCCAGTACCAGTTAAACCACACAACCAAAAGCTACAGTAAAAAACACACCACACAGCAGTACAGGTACAAACACACTAACAAAACAGTTCAGTAAACACACAAAAAAAACAGTACAGTTAAAAACCACACAACAAAAACAGAAACGTTAAACACAACAACAACAAGTTTTCAGTAACCACACAAAAACCCAAACAGGCACCAGTAAAAAACACACAAACAAACAGTACAGGTAGTAACCCAACCCACCCACAAGGCAGTTCCAGTAAACACCAAAAAACAACAGGTTACCAGTAAAAAAGGTGTTTTAAAAAAAAAAAAACACAACAACAAGCAGTTTTACAGTAAAAAAACACCTCAAAAAAACCAGCAGTAAAGTAAAAAACACACACAAAACAGTACAGTAAAAACCAACAAGGGGCAGTACACTAAACACCACAACAGCCAGTACGTCACACAAAACAAAAAACAACCTGTAAACAGTAACAAAAAACACACAACCAAATCAGGAAACAGTACCCACCCCCCCCCCCCCCCCCCCCCACCCCCAAAACAAGTACAGTAAACTTCACATACAAAACACGAAAACAGTTAAAAAAACACACTACAAAAACCAGAACAAGTAAACACCAACAAAAACAAAACCCAGTACAGTAACACCACAACAAAACATGTATACAGTAAAACTCCAAACAAACCAGGAAACCCAGTAACACACAACAAACAGTTACTGTTAAACACCATCAACTCAACAGGTTTACAGGTTAAACCACCACAACCAAACACGTTACAGTAAACACATAAAAACTGTACTTGTAAGCACACTAACAACAGTTACAGTAATATACACACAAACAACAGTTAACCAGTTAAAACACTCTACACAAAGTTACAGGTATAAACCACACAAAAACAAACCAGTTAACAGTTAAAACACACAAAAAACAGTTACCCAATAAACACAACAGGGGCAGGCACAGTAACACACAAAACAAAAACAGTACAGTAATACAACCACAAATACAGCCCGACCCCCCCCCCCCCCCCCCCCCCGTAACACACAAACAACAGTAACAGTAAACACACAGCAAAACAGTAAATAAAACACCAAAACAAAAACCAAGCAGTACGTAAAAACCCCACACAAACAAAAACAGTAACGTAAAACACACAAAACAGCCCAGTTATTTACAGTAACACACAAAACCAACAGTTACCCCCCCCCCCCCCCCCCCCCCCCAGTAAAAACACCACAAGACAACAGTTTACAGTATCACACAAACCTTCAGTTACAGTTAACCACCCAACAAAACAAGCAGTTACATGTAAAAAAAATCACAACACAACAACAAAGTTACAGGTAACACACAAAACAACAGTTACAGTAACCCAACAAACAAACCAAACAGTTACAGTAACCAACATTAACAACAGTGTACAGTAAAACACCCACAACAACAGGTACAGTAACCCAACACAAAAAGTCAGGCAGTACAAAGAAATTCAACAACAAAGTGAGCAGTTTACACTAAACACCACAAACAGCAGTACCCCAGTAAAACACACCAACAAAACAGTCAAAGTAAATAACACACAACAACAGTACTGTTAACCACCAACAAAAAACATAAAACCCAGTTTTCAGTAACAACACAAACAGCAGTTAAAGTTAACACAACCAACAGTTTACAGTAAACACACAAAAAAAACAGGCATTTTTTTTACCAGTAACACAAAAACAGGCAAAATACAGTAACACAACAAACAGCCAGTTAACAGTAACAACAACAGCAGTACAGAAAACCACACAACAAAGCAAGTTTACAGTAAACAACACAAACCAGCAGGTCAGTTAACAACACAACAAGTAGTTTTATTAGTACATTATACACCACAACAAGCAAGTACCCAGTAACACTCATACAAACCAGTTTTTTTACAGTATCCACACAAACAGAACAGTACCAGTAACACTCAACAGCAGTTAACAGTAATACCCACCACAAACAGCCAGGTTACAGTAACACACAAAACAACCAGTTACGGTAAAACACCCACAACAGCCCCCCCCCCCCCCGTTACTGGTAATAACACAAAAAAAATATACCAAAACAAGAGTTTACCAGTAACACACAAAACAAGCAGTACAGTAACACAACATAAACAACAGTTACAGTCAAAAAAACACACAAACAACAGTTACAGTAACCCACAACAACAGCCAGTAACCCCCCCAGTAACCACACAAACAAACATGTACCAGTAACAACACCAACAACAGTACAGTAAAAACACACAAGGAGCAGCTTACAGTACCACACCAAAACATACAGTGACAGTCAGTAACACTTCGAACAACAGTACAGTAAAACACACAACCAAAACAGTAACACAAGTAAACCAACCAACAAAAAAACAAACTCAGTACAGTATACAACCCACAAACAGAAATACAAGTAAACAACACAACAAACAGTACCGTAACACAAAACAATACAGTTTTTAACAGTAATCACACAAAAACAACAGTTACCAGGTAAACCACACAACAAAAAACAGTAACAGTAAAACAACCCACAAACACAGTACAGTTAACCCCACACAAAACAACAGTACTCAGTAACCAACACAAAACCAGGCAGTTTTTACAGTAAACACTCACAACAAACAGTATTAGTAAAACACCAACAAAGTTGGCTGTAAACACACAAACAATACAGTACAGTTTTAAAAACCACCCACAAACAACAGGGAAAACAGTTATAACACTCAAACAAACAGTCCCCAGTAAAACACAAAAACAAGCAGTTACAGTAACACACAACATACAAAACAAGTTTAACAGGGAAAAAACAACACAGAAATTCAGCTTACAGTAACACAACACAAAACAGTTACAGTAACACACTCCCAACTGTACAGTAACACACAACAGGCCAGTTAAGTAACCCACACAACCAAAAACAGTACCGTAAAACCAACAACAGGCAGTACAGTTAAAAAAACACAAAACATAACTGTACAGTAACACACAACAAACAGTTTTACAGTTAAAAACACAACAACAAAAAAACAGTACAGGTAACCACACAATAACCAGTACCAGTAACACACCCGAAAACAAACAGTTACAGTTAAACACCACAACAAACGGAAAACAGGTAACACACCAACAACAGTACAGTTAACACACAACAACAGTAAACAGTAAACACACAACAAACAGTACAGTAACACACCAAACAAAAACAGTTTAAGCAGTAAAACCCACACAAACAAAAGCGTACAGTAAAACCCCACAACAACAGCAGTTTTACAGTAACACAACAAACAAGTACAGTAACACACCCCAACAAAAACAGTACCAAGTAACACCACAAAACAACAGTTTTACCAGTAACAAAAAAACACAAAACCAAAACAGCTTTACAGTAACAAACCCCACAAAACAGCAGTTTACACTAAACAACAAAAAAAATAACAGGCAGGTTACAGTAACCACCACAAACAACAGTTACCCAGTATATACCAACAAAACAGGCAGAACAGTTAAACCCCCCAAAACAACAACAGTACAGAGTAAACCACCCTCAAAACAAACAACCAGGTTTAAAAGATAAAAAACACACAAAAACAAAAACCAGTACCAGTAACACACATCAACAAGTTACAGTAAACCACACAAAACAACACACAGTTTATCCAGTAAAAAAAACACACCACACAGGCAGTTAACAGTAAACACACAACAAACAGTTTACAGTAAACAAAAACGCAGGTACAGTAAACACACAACAAACAGATAACAGTAACACACAACAACAGGTATAAAGTAACACACAAAACAAGCTACAGTAAACACACAAACAACAGCCTACAGTAAACTCACACACAACAGCAAACAGTAACACAACAAGCAACAGTACAGTAACACACAACACAGCCTTCAGTAACACCAACAACAGTACAGTAACACACACAACAGCTACAGTAACACATACTGTACTGTAACACACAACAACCAGATACCGTAACAACACAACAGCTACATTAACACACAACAACAGTTACAGTTAAACACACACAACAGATACAGCTAACAACACAAACCGTACCACTACACACAAAGCAGCTACAGTAACACACAAACAACAAGACTACCAAGTAAAACCACACAAACAGCTCAGTACAGTAACACCAACACAGTACAGTAACCACACCCACCCCGTACATAACACACAACAGCAGTACAGTAACACACAACAACAGTACAGCTAACACACAACAGCAGTACATTATAACACACAACAACAGTACAGTACACACAACAACAGGATAAAGTAACACACAACATCAGTTACAGTAGTAAACACACAACAGCCAGATACAGTAACACACAACACAAACAGTAACACACAACAACAGTCCAGTAACACACAACAACAGTACCAGTAACACATGACAACAGTACAGTAACACACAACAACCAGTACCAGTAACACACAACAGCAGTACAGAATCACACAAGAGCAGTAACACTAACACACAACAGCAGTTCATTGACCACTAAAACAGTACAGTAACAACAACAACAGTACAGTACACACAACAAACAGTACAGTAACACAAACAGAGTAAAAGTAACCCACAAAACCGTACAGTAACACACAAAACAGCAGTACAGTAACACAAAACAGCCAATACAGTAACACACAACAGCAGTACAGTACACAACACGCAGTACAGAAACACACAACGCAGATACAGTTAACACACAACAGCAGTATAGTAACACACAACAGCACGTACATTAACACACAACAGCAGCTACAGTAACACTAACAACAGTTACAGTAGCACACAACAAACAGTCCCCATACCCCCCCCCAGCAGTACCAGTTAAACACACAACCGCAGTCCACCCCCCCCCGACACACACAACAACAGTACAGATAACACACAACAGCAGTACAGATAAACACAAACAACATACAGTAACACAACAGCAGTTCAGTAAACACAACAACAGCTACAGTACACACTAACAGTACTTAACACACAATCAGCAGTACGTAACACACAACAACAGTACAGTAACACACCCCCGACCGTTCCCCCCGCCAGCTACAGAGTAACACACAACAACAGTACAGTAACACTCAACAACAGTACAGTAACACACAACAAGTACAGTAACACACAACAACAGTACCAGTAAACCCCACAGCAATACAGTAACCACACAACAACAGTACAGTAAACAACAACAACAGTACGTAACACACAACACAGTACAGTACACACAACAACAGTACAGTAACACACAACATAACAGTTAAACCAGTACACACACAACAACCGTACAGTAAACACACAGCAGTACAGTAACACAACAACAGTATAGTAACCAAACAACAGTGGCAGTAACACACAAAACAGTAACAGTAACACACAAAACAGAACAGTAACACTCAACAAACGTACAGTAACACAACAGCAGTACAGTACCCCCCCCTACCCCTTAACACACAACTCAGTACAATAACACACAATCAAACAGATACAGTAACACACAACAAACAGTACAGTAACACACAAAGCAGTACAGTAACACACAACAACAGTAACAGTAACAACAACAGCAGTACAGTTAAAACACAACAACTGTACAGTAACACAAAACAACCTACCCTACCCCCCCCAGTACAGTAACACACAATTGAGCTACAGTAACACACAACAACAGTTACAGTAACACACAACAACGGAACAGTAACACACAACAAACAGACTACAAGTAACAACACAAAACAGTACAGTAACACAAAACAACAGATACAGTATAACAACACAACACAGAACAGATAACACATCAAACAGCATTACAGTAACACACAACAGCAGTACAGTAAACACAAAACAGTACAGTAACACACAACCAACGTACAGTACGCACAACAACAGAACAGAACACCAACAACGTACAGTAACTCACAAAAAAACAGAACAGTAACACACAAACAACAGTACAGTAATAACACACACCTACCCCCCCCCCCCTAAACACACAACAACCGTCCTACCCAAACAACAGTACAGAGTAACAATAACTGTACTGTAACACCACAACAACAGCAGTACAGTAACACACACACAACAGTACAGTAACACACAACAACGTACAGTATCAACAACAACAGTACAGTAACACACACCCCCTACCCCTCCCCCCAACAGCAGTACAGTAACACACAACAACAGTACAGTAACACACAACAGCAGTACAGTAACACACAACAACAGTACAGTAACACACAACAACAGTACAGTAACACACAACAGCAGTACAGTAAACCCCCCCCCCTACTAAACACACAACAGCGTACAGTAACACACAACAACAGTACAGTAACACCAACAACAGTACCAGCTAACACACAACAATCAGTATGTAACACACAACAGCAGTTACAGTAAACAAAACAAACAATACAGTAACACACAAAAACAGTACAGTAACACACAAAAAAGTACAGTAAACACATGACAACAGTACAGTAACACACAACAACAGTACAGTAACACACAACAGCAGTACAGAATCACACAAGAGCAGTACACTAACACACAACAGCAGTTACAGTAACACACAACAAAACAGATTACAGTAACACACAACAACAGTTACAGTAACAACAACAACGTACAGTAACACACAACAGCCGTAAAGTAACCCACAACAACAGTACGTAACACACAACAGCCTACCTACACCCACGCAATACAGTAACACCACAACAGCGTCAGTAACACCCTCTACCCCCCCCGAAACACACAACAGCGTACAGTAACACCAACGAGCATATAGGTAACACACAACAGCTGTACATTAACAACAACAGCAGTCAGTAACAACTAAAACAGTCCCGTCGCCACCCCAAAACAGTACAGTCCCCCCCCGCCCGACAGTAACACACACAGCAGTACAGTAACACACAACAACAGTACAAGTAACACACCAGAGCAGTACAGTAAACACAGAACACAGCTACAGTAACACACAACTGCAGTACAGTAAACACAACAACAAGTACAGTAACACACAACAACAGTACAGTAACACACAACAGCAGTACAGTAACACACAACAACAGTACAGTAACACACAACAACAGTACAGTAACACACAACAGCAGTACAGTAACACACAACAACAGTACAGTAACACACAACAACAGTACAGTAACACACAACAACAGTACAGTAACACACAACAACAGTACAGTAACACACAACAGCAATACAGTAACACACAACAACAGTACAGTAACACACAACAACAGTACACTAATAAACAACAACAACAGTACAGTAACACACACAACAGTACAGTAACACAAAACAACGGTACAGTACCCCCACAGTCCCCGACTCCCACCGGCAGTACAGTAACACAACAACAGTATAGAACACACAACAACAGTGCAGTAACCACACAACAACAGTACGAGTAACACACAACAACGAACAGTAACACTCAACAACAGTACAGTTAACACAAACTCCCCGACCTACCCTCACAACAACAGTACAGATAACACACAAAATCAGCTACAATAACACACAATAACAGCCTACCAGATAACACACAACAACAGTACAGTAACACACACAGTCGTGGGTGTACAGTAACACACAACAACAGTACAGTAACACACAACTGCAGTCAGTAAAACAAAAACTGTACAGAACCAAACAACACAGCACAGTAACACACAACAACAGTACCGTAACCCACATAGCAGTACAGTAACACACAACAAAGTACAGTAACACACAACAACGTACCATACCCCCCCCCTACCCTAACCACACAACAACAGTACACGTAACACCAACAAAGTACAGAAACACACAACAAAGTACAGTAACACCAACAAGCCTTCAGTAACACACAACAGCAGTACGTAACACACAACAACCAGTTACAGTAAACACAACCAGTACAGTAACACCACAACAAACGACAGTAACACACAAAACAGTCAGTAACCACAACATCATACACTAACACACAACAGCAGTACCAGTACCACCACAACAACAGTACAGGAAACCCCCCTCTACCTACCCCCACCAACAGATACCATTAACACACAACAACCGACAAGTACCACACAACAACAGCATACAGTAACACACAACACAGTACAGTAACACACAACAACAGTACAGTAACACACAACCGCAGTACAGTCCCCACACAAACAGCTACAGTAAAACAAAAAGAAGTACAGTACCCCCACCCCCTACCAGTAACACACAACAACAGTACAGTAACCCACAACACAGTACCGTAACACACACACAGGTACAGTAACTCACAACAACAGAACAGTAACACACACAACAGTACAGTAACACACAACAACAGCCTACAGTAACACACAACAACAGTACCAGTACACATACTGTACTGTAACACACAACAACAGTCAGTAACACACAACACAGTACAGTAACACACAACCAAACCGTACAGTAACACACAACAACAGTACATGTAAACATAAAAAACGTACACTAACACAAACAGCAGCTACCAGTAACACACAACAACAGTCACAGTAACACACACAGCAGTACAGTAACACACAACAACAGTACAGTAACACACAACAACAGTATAATTACACACAACAGCAGCTACAGTTAACACACAACAACAGACTACAGTAACACCAACAGCAGTACAGTAACACACAACAACAGCATACAGTAACACACAAACAACCAGCTACAGTAACACACACCCCGACCCCCCGTAACACACAACAACAGACCAGGTAACACACAACAGCAGATACAGTAAACCACAACAACAGTACCAGTAACACACAACAACAGTACAGTAACACCAACAACAGTACAGTTAACACATAACAACAGTACAGTAACACACTAACACAGTACAGTAACAACATAACAACAGCTTACAGTAACACACAACAACAGTACTAGTTAACACATAACAACAGTACAGTAACACACAACAAACAGTACAGTAACACAACAGCAGTACAGTAACACACAACAACATTACAGCTAACACACTAACAAACGTACAGTACACACAACAACAGTACAGTAACACACAACAGCAGTAAAGTAACACACAACAACAGTACAGTGACACACAACAGCAGTACAGTAACACAAAACAGCAATACAGTAACACACAACAGCAGTACAGTAACACAACAGCAGTACAGAAACACACAACAGCAGTACAGTAACACATCAACAGCAGTACAATTACACACAACTAGCAGTACATTAACACACAAACAGACAGTACAGTAACATAACAACCAGTACAGTAGCACACAACAACAGCTACAGTAACCCACAACAGCAGCCTACAGTAACACACAAACAGCAGTTACAGATAACACACAACCCCCAGACCCCCCGACACCCCCAACAGCCAGCTACAGTAACACAAAACAACAGTACAGTAACACACAACAGCAGTACAGTAACACACAACAACAGTACAGTAACACACAACAACAGTACAGTAACACACAACAGCAGTACAGTAACACACAACAACAGTACAGTAACACACAACAAAGTACAGTAACACACAACAGCAGTACAGTAACACAACAACAACAGTACAGTACACACACACAACAGCTACAGTTAACACACAAAACAGTACAGTAACACACAAAACAGTACAGTATACACTCACACAACAGCAATACAGTAACACACAACAGCAGTACAGTAACACACAACAACAGTACAGTAACACACAACAACAGTACAGTAACACACAACAACAGTACAGTAACAACAAAACAGCTATACATGTAACACACAACAACAGTACAGTAACACACAACAACAGTACAGGAACACACAACAGCCGTTACAGTAACCACAAAACAACAGTACTAGTGACACTCAACAACAGTGCAGGTAGTAATACACCAACAAACAAGCACAGTAACACACAACACAGAACAGTAACACTTAACAACAGTACAGTAACACACAACAGCAGTACAGTAACACACAACAACAGTACAGTAACACACAACAACAGTACAGTAACACACAACAACAGTACAGTAACACACAACAACAGTACAGTAACACACAACAGCAGTACAGTAACACACAACAACTGTACAGTAACACACAACCGCAGTTACAGTTGAACACAACAACTGTTACAGTAACACACAACAACAGACAGTAACACACAACAACAGTACAGTAACACACAATAGCCAGTTACAGAGTAACACACAACAACAGTACAGTAAACACACAACAACAGTTCAGTAACACACAACAACAGATACAGTTAACACACAACAACAGCTACAGTAACACACAAAGCCAGTACAGTAACACACAACAAAACAACAGTACCGTAACACCAACAGAGTACAGCTAACACACAAAACAGTACAGTAACACACAAAAAACAGTACAGTAACACACAACAAACCAGACAGTAAACACACAACAACAGTACAGTACACACACAACAACAGCACAGTAACAACACAACAACAGCTACAGTAACACTACAACAAGCAGATCCCCCCTAACCCCCCCAAAACAGGTACGTAAAACACACAACAGGCAGTACAGTAACAACAACAGCAGTACAAGTAACACACAACAACAGTACAGTAAACACACAACGCAGTACACAACACACAACACACACGTACAGTCCCCCCCCCCCCGCCGCTAGTCACACACACCACAGCAGCTACAGTAACACACAAACACAGATACAGATAACACACAACACAGCCAATACAGTAAACACACCAACAACAGTTACACTAACACACAACAGCGTACAGTAAACACACAACAACAGTTACAGTAAACACAAACAGCCTAACCCGTCCCCACCCCCACCCCTACCCAGTACACAATAACAAACAGTACAATAACACACAACAGCAGTACAGTAACACACAACAACAGTACAGTAACACACAACAGCAGTACAGTAACACACAACAACAGTACAGTAACACACAACAACAGTACAGTAACACACAACAACAGTACAGTAACACACAACAGCAGTACAGTAACACACAACAGCAGTACAGTAACACACAACAAAAGTCCCAGTACACACACAAAAAACAATACAGTTAACACACAACAACATGTACAGTAACACATAACAAACAAGTACAGTAACACACAAACAACAGTACAGTAACACACAAACAAGCTGCTACAGCCAACACACCGAGCAGTCACTAACACACAAAGCCGTACCAGTACACACACAACATACAGTACAGTACACACAACAAAGTACAGTAACACACAACAACAGTACAGTAACACACAACAGCAGTACAGTAACACACAACAACAGTACAGTAACACACAACAGCAGTACAGTAACCACAAACAGCATTACAGGAACACACAACAGCAGTAGTAACACACAAACAGCAGTACAGTACACACAATCAGCCAGTACAGTAAACACTCAACAGCAGTTCCGTCCACAAAACAGCAGTACAGTCACCCCCACGCCGTACAGTAAGCACTCAACAACAGTACAGAACACACAAAACAGTACAGTAACACACAACAGCAGTTACCAGTAACACAACAGCAGTACCCTACAGTAACACACAACAACAGTACAGTAACACACAACAGCAGTACAGTTAAAACAAAACAACAGTACAGCAACACCCAACGCTAGTATAGTAACACACACAACAGTACAGTACACACAACAACCGTACAGTAACACACCACAGACAGTACAGTAACACACAAACAACATGTACAATGACACACAACAGCAGTACAGTAAACACACAACAACAGTACAGAACCCCCCCCCCCAAGTACCTACCCCCCCCCCAAGTACAGTAACACACAACAACAGCATACAGTTAACACACAACAAAGTACAGTAACACACAACAGCAGTAAGTAACACAACAACGGCAGTACCCCGTCCCACACAACAACAGTACAGTAACACACAAAAACAGTACAGTAACACACAACAACAGTACAGTAACACACAACAACAGTACAGTAACACACAACACAACAGCTACAGTACCACCACAACAATCCAGTTAGTGTAACACACAACAACAGTTCGTACACCAAAAACAGCTACAGTAACACACAACCGCAGTACAGTAACACAAACAACAGTGCAGTAACACACAACAACAACAGTACGAACAACCTCCCCCCCCTACCCCCCCTGAAACACCCCTAACAACAGTACAGTAACTCAAAACAAACTGTACAGTAACACACAACAACAGTACAATAACACACAACAACAGTTACAGTAACACACAACAACAGTACAGTAACACACAACAACAGTACAGTAACACACAACAACAGTACAGTAACACACACAACAGCTACAATAACACACCAACAACAGTAAGAAAATACACACAACAGTACAATAACACCAACAAGAGTACAGTAAAACACACAACAACAGTACAGTAACACACACAACAGTACAGTTACACACAACAACAGTACAGTAACACACAACAAACAGTACAGTAACACACCCAACAACAGTACAGTTACACACAACAACAGTACAGATAACACACAACAACAGTACATTAACACAACATTAGAGTTATAACCACACAACAGCAGTACAGGTACACACAACACCAGCTACAGTAACACACAACAACAGTACGTAAACACAACAACAGTACAAGTAACAACAACAGCAGTACAGATAACACACAACAGCAGCTTACGACCCCCATACCCCCCCCCCCCCCCCCCGACCAGTAACACACAACAGCAGCCTACCGTAACACACAACAACAAACCATAACCCCCAACGCCGAACAGTAACACACAACAGCAGTACAGTAACACACAACCCGAAGTACGTAACACAAAACAACAGTACGTAACACACACAACAAGTACAGTAACACACACAACAGTACAGTAACACACAACAACAACATTACCAGTAACACACACAACAGTACAGAAACACACAACACAGTACAGTAACACACAACAGGAGTACTGCTACACACAAACACAGTACAGTAACACACAACAGCAGTACAGTAACACCCAACAGCAGTACAGTAACACACAACAGCGTACAGTAACACACAAACAGACAGTACAGTAACACCAACAACGGTACAGCTAACACACAACGACAGGTACAGTAACACACAACAACCGTACCCCGATCCACTACACAACAACAGTACAGTAACACACAAAACTGTACAGATAAACTCACAACAACAGAACAGTAAACCTAACAACAGTACAGTAACACACAACAACAGTGTGCAGTAACACACAACAACAGCTACAGTAACTCACCCCAACAGAAGCAGTAAAACAAACAACAGTACAGAACACCAACAACAGTACAGTAACACACAACAACAGAACCCCCGACCCCCCATACCCCCCAGTGACACACAACAACAGTACAGTAACACACAACAACAGTACAGTAACACACAACAACGCCCATACAGTAACACACAAACAACAGTACAGTAACAAACAACAACAGTACACTAACACACAACAGCAGTACAGTAACACACAACAACACGTACAGTACACACACACAGAGTACAGTAACACACAACAACAGTACAGCTAACACACAACAACAGTACAATAAACACAACAGACAGTACAGTCCCCCCCCCCAGACCCCCCCCGTAACACACAACAACCGTACAGTAACACACAAACAGTACAGTAACAACACCAACAACAGTACAGTAAAACACAAACAAAGAGTACAAGTAACACACAAAACAGTACAGACCCCCCCCCTGCATACAATACACACAACAACAGTACAGTTACACACCAGCAGTACAGTAACACACAACAATTGTACAGTAACACACAAAAACAGTACAGTAAACAACAACAACAACAAGGTACAGTAACACAAAACAACAGTACAGTAACACCACAACAAGGAACAGTAACACACAACAACAGTACAGTAACACACAACAACAGTACAGTAACACACAACAACAGTACAGTAACACACAACAGCAGTACAGTAACACGCAACACAGTACAGTAAGCACACAACAAGCAGCCCTACAGTAAACACAACACAGCAGTACAGTGTGACACACAACCCCAACTAGACAAGTAACACACAACAGCAGTACAGTAACACACAACAACAGTACAGTAACACACAACAGCAGTACAGTAACACACAACAGCAGTACAGTAACACACAACAACAGTACAGTAACACACAACAACAGTCCAGCCCAGTAACACACAACAGCAGTACGTAACAACACAACAGCAAGATCACAGTAACACACAAACAGCAGTACAGTAACACACAACAACAGTACAGTTCACACAACAGCATTACAATAACACACAAACTAACAGTACAGCTAACACAACACGGTACAGAACAACAACAACAGTACAGTAACACACAACAACAGTACAGTAACACACAACAACAGTACAGTAACACACAACAGCAGTACAGTAACACACAACAACAGTACAGTAACACACAACAACAGTACAGTAACACACAACAACAGTACAGTAACACACAACAACAGTACAGTAACACACAACAAGCAGTACAGCAACAAATAACAACAGTACAGTACACACAAACAAAGTACAGTACCACATACCAAACCTACAGTACCCCCCCCCTACCCCCCTAAACACACAACAGCAGTACAGAACACACAACACCAGTACAGTAACACACAACAACAGTACAGTAACACACAACAACAGTACAGTAACACACAACCCAGTAAAGAACACACAACAACAAGTACAGTGACACACAAACCGCCGAACAGTACACAAAAACAGCAATACCCATACCCCCCACCCACAGGCAGCTACCGTAACACACCAGCCAGTACAGAACACACAACAGCCAGTACAGTAACACACAACAGCAGTACAGTAACACACAACACCGCCGACAAACAACCCCCACGCAGTACAGTAACACACAACAACAGTACAGTAACACACAACAACAGTACAGTAACACACAACAGCAGTACAGTAACACACAACAGCAGTACAGTAACACACAACAACAGTACAGTCAACCCCCCCACAGCAGTACAGTACACAAAACAACAGTTACAGTAACACACAACAGCATTACAGTACACCACAAAAACAGGTACAGAAACACACAACAACAGTACAGAAACCCCCTCCCCCCCCCCCCCCTACCCAAGTAACACACAACAACGTACAGTAAACACAACACAGTTTCAGTAAAACCACCCAACAATACAGCAGTACAAGTAAAACCCCCCCCACACAACAAACCAGGGTACAAGGTTTAACACACCCAACAAACAAGTACAGTAAAACACTAAAACAACAAACAGTACAAGTTACAACACACAACCAACAGTACAGTAAAACACACAACAACGGTACCAGTAAACACACAACAGCAGTATACAGTAACCACACAAACAAAACAGTTTACCAGGAACACCCAACAACAAAAAAACAGTACCAGTAAACACACAAACAACAGTACAGTAACACAACAAACAAAACTGTACAGTAAAAAAAAACACACAACAACAGTTACCAGTAAACCACCACAACAACAACAAGTACAAGTAAACCACAAACATACAGCCAGTAACAGTAATAACACAACAACAGTATAGTGGGGACAACACAAAACAACAGTGCCAGTAAACACAACAAACAACAGCACAGTAACAACAACAACAAAGAACAAGAACAGTTAACACTTACAAACAAACAAGTACAGTAAAAAACAACAAACAGCAGTTAACAGTAACACAAACACAAAACCAGTACAGTATACCACACACAACATAACAAGTACAGTAAACCCACACAAACAACAATGGAACAAGTAAAACAAACCCACACCAAACAATATAAACAGCTTTACCAGTAAACACACAAACAGCATTAACAGTACACCACACAAACAACTGTTACAGTAAACACCCACAACAGCCAGTACAGTAAAACACAAACAAACTGTTACCAGTAACACACAACAAACCCAGTACAGTTAACACACAAACAACAGGTACAGTAAGCACCACCAAATAGCCATTTTTTTACAGTAACAAAAACACATACAAACAGTTACAGTAACACCCACCAACAAACAGTTTTACAGTAACAACACAAAACCAACAGTTCAGTAAAACCACACCCAAAAAACAAAACAGTACAGTAGTTAACACACAAAAACCCCCCCCCCCCCCCCCCCCCCCCAGCCCCCCCCCCCCCCCCCCAGTACCAGTTAAACCACACAACCAAAAGCTACAGTAAAAAACACACCACACAGCAGTACAGGTACAAACACACTAACAAAACAGTTCAGTAAACACACAAAAAAAACAGTACAGTTAAAAACCACACAACAAAAACAGAAACGTTAAACACAACAACAACAAGTTTTCAGTAACCACACAAAAACCCAAACAGGCACCAGTAAAAAACACACAAACAAACAGTACAGGTAGTAACCCAACCCACCCACAAGGCAGTTCCAGTAAACACCAAAAAACAACAGGTTACCAGTAAAAAAGGTGTTTTAAAAAAAAAAAAACACAACAACAAGCAGTTTTACAGTAAAAAAACACCTCAAAAAAACCAGCAGTAAAGTAAAAAACACACACAAAACAGTACAGTAAAAACCAACAAGGGGCAGTACACTAAACACCACAACAGCCAGTACGTCACACAAAACAAAAAACAACCTGTAAACAGTAACAAAAAACACACAACCAAATCAGGAAACAGTACCCACCCCCCCCCCCCCCCCCCCCCACCCCCAAAACAAGTACAGTAAACTTCACATACAAAACACGAAAACAGTTAAAAAAACACACTACAAAAACCAGAACAAGTAAACACCAACAAAAACAAAACCCAGTACAGTAACACCACAACAAAACATGTATACAGTAAAACTCCAAACAAACCAGGAAACCCAGTAACACACAACAAACAGTTACTGTTAAACACCATCAACTCAACAGGTTTACAGGTTAAACCACCACAACCAAACACGTTACAGTAAACACATAAAAACTGTACTTGTAAGCACACTAACAACAGTTACAGTAATATACACACAAACAACAGTTAACCAGTTAAAACACTCTACACAAAGTTACAGGTATAAACCACACAAAAACAAACCAGTTAACAGTTAAAACACACAAAAAACAGTTACCCAATAAACACAACAGGGGCAGGCACAGTAACACACAAAACAAAAACAGTACAGTAATACAACCACAAATACAGCCCGACCCCCCCCCCCCCCCCCCCCCCGTAACACACAAACAACAGTAACAGTAAACACACAGCAAAACAGTAAATAAAACACCAAAACAAAAACCAAGCAGTACGTAAAAACCCCACACAAACAAAAACAGTAACGTAAAACACACAAAACAGCCCAGTTATTTACAGTAACACACAAAACCAACAGTTACCCCCCCCCCCCCCCCCCCCCCCCAGTAAAAACACCACAAGACAACAGTTTACAGTATCACACAAACCTTCAGTTACAGTTAACCACCCAACAAAACAAGCAGTTACATGTAAAAAAAATCACAACACAACAACAAAGTTACAGGTAACACACAAAACAACAGTTACAGTAACCCAACAAACAAACCAAACAGTTACAGTAACCAACATTAACAACAGTGTACAGTAAAACACCCACAACAACAGGTACAGTAACCCAACACAAAAAGTCAGGCAGTACAAAGAAATTCAACAACAAAGTGAGCAGTTTACACTAAACACCACAAACAGCAGTACCCCAGTAAAACACACCAACAAAACAGTCAAAGTAAATAACACACAACAACAGTACTGTTAACCACCAACAAAAAACATAAAACCCAGTTTTCAGTAACAACACAAACAGCAGTTAAAGTTAACACAACCAACAGTTTACAGTAAACACACAAAAAAAACAGGCATTTTTTTTACCAGTAACACAAAAACAGGCAAAATACAGTAACACAACAAACAGCCAGTTAACAGTAACAACAACAGCAGTACAGAAAACCACACAACAAAGCAAGTTTACAGTAAACAACACAAACCAGCAGGTCAGTTAACAACACAACAAGTAGTTTTATTAGTACATTATACACCACAACAAGCAAGTACCCAGTAACACTCATACAAACCAGTTTTTTTACAGTATCCACACAAACAGAACAGTACCAGTAACACTCAACAGCAGTTAACAGTAATACCCACCACAAACAGCCAGGTTACAGTAACACACAAAACAACCAGTTACGGTAAAACACCCACAACAGCCCCCCCCCCCCCCGTTACTGGTAATAACACAAAAAAAATATACCAAAACAAGAGTTTACCAGTAACACACAAAACAAGCAGTACAGTAACACAACATAAACAACAGTTACAGTCAAAAAAACACACAAACAACAGTTACAGTAACCCACAACAACAGCCAGTAACCCCCCCAGTAACCACACAAACAAACATGTACCAGTAACAACACCAACAACAGTACAGTAAAAACACACAAGGAGCAGCTTACAGTACCACACCAAAACATACAGTGACAGTCAGTAACACTTCGAACAACAGTACAGTAAAACACACAACCAAAACAGTAACACAAGTAAACCAACCAACAAAAAAACAAACTCAGTACAGTATACAACCCACAAACAGAAATACAAGTAAACAACACAACAAACAGTACCGTAACACAAAACAATACAGTTTTTAACAGTAATCACACAAAAACAACAGTTACCAGGTAAACCACACAACAAAAAACAGTAACAGTAAAACAACCCACAAACACAGTACAGTTAACCCCACACAAAACAACAGTACTCAGTAACCAACACAAAACCAGGCAGTTTTTACAGTAAACACTCACAACAAACAGTATTAGTAAAACACCAACAAAGTTGGCTGTAAACACACAAACAATACAGTACAGTTTTAAAAACCACCCACAAACAACAGGGAAAACAGTTATAACACTCAAACAAACAGTCCCCAGTAAAACACAAAAACAAGCAGTTACAGTAACACACAACATACAAAACAAGTTTAACAGGGAAAAAACAACACAGAAATTCAGCTTACAGTAACACAACACAAAACAGTTACAGTAACACACTCCCAACTGTACAGTAACACACAACAGGCCAGTTAAGTAACCCACACAACCAAAAACAGTACCGTAAAACCAACAACAGGCAGTACAGTTAAAAAAACACAAAACATAACTGTACAGTAACACACAACAAACAGTTTTACAGTTAAAAACACAACAACAAAAAAACAGTACAGGTAACCACACAATAACCAGTACCAGTAACACACCCGAAAACAAACAGTTACAGTTAAACACCACAACAAACGGAAAACAGGTAACACACCAACAACAGTACAGTTAACACACAACAACAGTAAACAGTAAACACACAACAAACAGTACAGTAACACACCAAACAAAAACAGTTTAAGCAGTAAAACCCACACAAACAAAAGCGTACAGTAAAACCCCACAACAACAGCAGTTTTACAGTAACACAACAAACAAGTACAGTAACACACCCCAACAAAAACAGTACCAAGTAACACCACAAAACAACAGTTTTACCAGTAACAAAAAAACACAAAACCAAAACAGCTTTACAGTAACAAACCCCACAAAACAGCAGTTTACACTAAACAACAAAAAAAATAACAGGCAGGTTACAGTAACCACCACAAACAACAGTTACCCAGTATATACCAACAAAACAGGCAGAACAGTTAAACCCCCCAAAACAACAACAGTACAGAGTAAACCACCCTCAAAACAAACAACCAGGTTTAAAAGATAAAAAACACACAAAAACAAAAACCAGTACCAGTAACACACATCAACAAGTTACAGTAAACCACACAAAACAACACACAGTTTATCCAGTAAAAAAAACACACCACACAGGCAGTTAACAGTAAACACACAACAAACAGTTTACAGTAAACAAAAACGCAGGTACAGTAAACACACAACAAACAGATAACAGTAACACACAACAACAGGTATAAAGTAACACACAAAACAAGCTACAGTAAACACACAAACAACAGCCTACAGTAAACTCACACACAACAGCAAACAGTAACACAACAAGCAACAGTACAGTAACACACAACACAGCCTTCAGTAACACCAACAACAGTACAGTAACACACACAACAGCTACAGTAACACATACTGTACTGTAACACACAACAACCAGATACCGTAACAACACAACAGCTACATTAACACACAACAACAGTTACAGTTAAACACACACAACAGATACAGCTAACAACACAAACCGTACCACTACACACAAAGCAGCTACAGTAACACACAAACAACAAGACTACCAAGTAAAACCACACAAACAGCTCAGTACAGTAACACCAACACAGTACAGTAACCACACCCACCCCGTACATAACACACAACAGCAGTACAGTAACACACAACAACAGTACAGCTAACACACAACAGCAGTACATTATAACACACAACAACAGTACAGTACACACAACAACAGGATAAAGTAACACACAACATCAGTTACAGTAGTAAACACACAACAGCCAGATACAGTAACACACAACACAAACAGTAACACACAACAACAGTCCAGTAACACACAACAACAGTACCAGTAACACATGACAACAGTACAGTAACACACAACAACAGTACAGTAACACACAACAGCAGTACAGAATCACACAAGAGCAGTAACACTAACACACAACAGCAGTTCATTGACCACTAAAACAGTACAGTAACAACAACAACAGTACAGTACACACAACAAACAGTACAGTAACACAAACAGAGTAAAAGTAACCCACAAAACCGTACAGTAACACACAAAACAGCAGTACAGTAACACAAAACAGCCAATACAGTAACACACAACAGCAGTACAGTACACAACACGCAGTACAGAAACACACAACGCAGATACAGTTAACACACAACAGCAGTATAGTAACACACAACAGCACGTACATTAACACACAACAGCAGCTACAGTAACACTAACAACAGTTACAGTAGCACACAACAAACAGTCCCCATACCCCCCCCCAGCAGTACCAGTTAAACACACAACCGCAGTCCACCCCCCCCCGACACACACAACAACAGTACAGATAACACACAACAGCAGTACAGATAAACACAAACAACATACAGTAACACAACAGCAGTTCAGTAAACACAACAACAGCTACAGTACACACTAACAGTACTTAACACACAATCAGCAGTACGTAACACACAACAACAGTACAGTAACACACCCCCGACCGTTCCCCCCGCCAGCTACAGAGTAACACACAACAACAGTACAGTAACACTCAACAACAGTACAGTAACACACAACAAGTACAGTAACACACAACAACAGTACCAGTAAACCCCACAGCAATACAGTAACCACACAACAACAGTACAGTAAACAACAACAACAGTACGTAACACACAACACAGTACAGTACACACAACAACAGTACAGTAACACACAACATAACAGTTAAACCAGTACACACACAACAACCGTACAGTAAACACACAGCAGTACAGTAACACAACAACAGTATAGTAACCAAACAACAGTGGCAGTAACACACAAAACAGTAACAGTAACACACAAAACAGAACAGTAACACTCAACAAACGTACAGTAACACAACAGCAGTACAGTACCCCCCCCTACCCCTTAACACACAACTCAGTACAATAACACACAATCAAACAGATACAGTAACACACAACAAACAGTACAGTAACACACAAAGCAGTACAGTAACACACAACAACAGTAACAGTAACAACAACAGCAGTACAGTTAAAACACAACAACTGTACAGTAACACAAAACAACCTACCCTACCCCCCCCAGTACAGTAACACACAATTGAGCTACAGTAACACACAACAACAGTTACAGTAACACACAACAACGGAACAGTAACACACAACAAACAGACTACAAGTAACAACACAAAACAGTACAGTAACACAAAACAACAGATACAGTATAACAACACAACACAGAACAGATAACACATCAAACAGCATTACAGTAACACACAACAGCAGTACAGTAAACACAAAACAGTACAGTAACACACAACCAACGTACAGTACGCACAACAACAGAACAGAACACCAACAACGTACAGTAACTCACAAAAAAACAGAACAGTAACACACAAACAACAGTACAGTAATAACACACACCTACCCCCCCCCCCCTAAACACACAACAACCGTCCTACCCAAACAACAGTACAGAGTAACAATAACTGTACTGTAACACCACAACAACAGCAGTACAGTAACACACACACAACAGTACAGTAACACACAACAACGTACAGTATCAACAACAACAGTACAGTAACACACACCCCCTACCCCTCCCCCCAACAGCAGTACAGTAACACACAACAACAGTACAGTAACACACAACAGCAGTACAGTAACACACAACAACAGTACAGTAACACACAACAACAGTACAGTAACACACAACAGCAGTACAGTAAACCCCCCCCCCTACTAAACACACAACAGCGTACAGTAACACACAACAACAGTACAGTAACACCAACAACAGTACCAGCTAACACACAACAATCAGTATGTAACACACAACAGCAGTTACAGTAAACAAAACAAACAATACAGTAACACACAAAAACAGTACAGTAACACACAAAAAAGTACAGTAAACACATGACAACAGTACAGTAACACACAACAACAGATCTACAGTTAACACACAACAGCAGTACAGAATCACACAAGAGCAGTACACTAACACACAACAGCAGTTACAGTAACACACAACAAAACAGATTACAGTAACACACAACAACAGTTACAGTAACAACAACAACGTACAGTAACACACAACAGCCGTAAAGTAACCCACAACAACAGTACGTAACACACAACAGCCTACCTACACCCACGCAATACAGTAACACCACAACAGCGTCAGTAACACCCTCTACCCCCCCCGAAACACACAACAGCGTACAGTAACACCAACGAGCATATAGGTAACACACAACAGCTGTACATTAACAACAACAGCAGTCAGTAACAACTAAAACAGTCCCGTCGCCACCCCAAAACAGTACAGTCCCCCCCCGCCCGACAGTAACACACACAGCAGTACAGTAACACACAACAACAGTACAAGTAACACACCAGAGCAGTACAGTAAACACAGAACACAGCTACAGTAACACACAACTGCAGTACAGTAAACACAACAACAAGTACAGTAACACACAACAACAGTACAGTAACACACAACAGCAGTACAGTAACACACAACAACAGTACAGTAACACACAACAACAGTACAGTAACACACAACAGCAGTACAGTAACACACAACAACAGTACAGTAACACACAACAACAGTACAGTAACACACAACAACAGTACAGTAACACACAACAACAGTACAGTAACACACAACAGCAATACAGTAACACACAACAACAGTACAGTAACACACAACAACAGCTAAACTAATAAACAACAACAACAGTACAGTAACACACACAACAGTACAGTAACACAAAACAACGGTACAGTACCCCCACAGTCCCCGACTCCCACCGGCAGTACAGTAACACAACAACAGTATAGAACACACAACAACAGTGCAGTAACCACACAACAACAGTACGAGTAACACACAACAACGAACAGTAACACTCAACAACAGTACAGTTAACACAAACTCCCCGACCTACCCTCACAACAACAGTACAGATAACACACAAAATCAGCTACAATAACACACAATAACAGCCTACCAGATAACACACAACAACAGTACAGTAACACACACAGTCGTGGGTGTACAGTAACACACAACAACAGTACAGTAACACACAACTGCAGTCAGTAAAACAAAAACTGTACAGAACCAAACAACACAGCACAGTAACACACAACAACAGTACCGTAACCCACATAGCAGTACAGTAACACACAACAAAGTACAGTAACACACAACAACGTACCATACCCCCCCCCTACCCTAACCACACAACAACAGTACACGTAACACCAACAAAGTACAGAAACACACAACAAAGTACAGTAACACCAACAAGCCTTCAGTAACACACAACAGCAGTACGTAACACACAACAACCAGTTACAGTAAACACAACCAGTACAGTAACACCACAACAAACGACAGTAACACACAAAACAGTCAGTAACCACAACATCATACACTAACACACAACAGCAGTACCAGTACCACCACAACAACAGTACAGGAAACCCCCCTCTACCTACCCCCACCAACAGATACCATTAACACACAACAACCGACAAGTACCACACAACAACAGCATACAGTAACACACAACACAGTACAGTAACACACAACAACAGTACAGTAACACACAACCGCAGTACAGTCCCCACACAAACAGCTACAGTAAAACAAAAAGAAGTACAGTACCCCCACCCCCTACCAGTAACACACAACAACAGTACAGTAACCCACAACACAGTACCGTAACACACACACAGGTACAGTAACTCACAACAACAGAACAGTAACACACACAACAGTACAGTAACACACAACAACAGCCTACAGTAACACACAACAACAGTACCAGTACACATACTGTACTGTAACACACAACAACAGTCAGTAACACACAACACAGTACAGTAACACACAACCAAACCGTACAGTAACACACAACAACAGTACATGTAAACATAAAAAACGTACACTAACACAAACAGCAGCTACCAGTAACACACAACAACAGTCACAGTAACACACACAGCAGTACAGTAACACACAACAACAGTACAGTAACACACAACAACAGTATAATTACACACAACAGCAGCTACAGTTAACACACAACAACAGACTACAGTAACACCAACAGCAGTACAGTAACACACAACAACAGCATACAGTAACACACAAACAACCAGCTACAGTAACACACACCCCGACCCCCCGTAACACACAACAACAGACCAGGTAACACACAACAGCAGATACAGTAAACCACAACAACAGTACCAGTAACACACAACAACAGTACAGTAACACCAACAACAGTACAGTTAACACATAACAACAGTACAGTAACACACTAACACAGTACAGTAACAACATAACAACAGCTTACAGTAACACACAACAACAGTACTAGTTAACACATAACAACAGTACAGTAACACACAACAAACAGTACAGTAACACAACAGCAGTACAGTAACACACAACAACATTACAGTAACACACTAACAAACGTACAGTACACACAACAACAGTACAGTAACACACAACAGCAGTAAAGTAACACACAACAACAGTACAGTGACACACAACAGCAGTACAGTAACACAAAACAGCAATACAGTAACACACAACAGCAGTACAGTAACACAACAGCAGTACAGAAACACACAACAGCAGTACAGTAACACATCAACAGCAGTACAATTACACACAACTAGCAGTACATTAACACACAAACAGACAGTACAGTAACATAACAACCAGTACAGTAGCACACAACAACAGCTACAGTAACCCACAACAGCAGCCTACAGTAACACACAAACAGCAGTTACAGATAACACACAACCCCCAGACCCCCCGACACCCCCAACAGCCAGCTACAGTAACACAAAACACAGTACAGTAACACACAACAGCAGTACAGTAACACACAACAACAGTACAGTAACACACAACAACAGTACAGTAACACACAACAGCAGTACAGTAACACACAACAACAGTACAGTAACACACAACAAAGTACAGTAACACACAACAGCAGTACAGTAACACACAACAACAGTACAGTACACACACACAACAGCTACAGTTAACACACAAAACAGTACAGTAACACACAAAACAGTACAGTATACACTCACACAACAGCTACAGTAACACACAACAGCAGTACAGTAACACACAACAACAGTACAGTAACACACAACAACAGTACAGTAACACACAACAACAGTACAGTAACACAAAACAGCTATACATGTAACACACAACAACAGTACAGTAACACACAACAACAGTACAGGAACACACAACAGCCGTTACAGTAACCACAAAACAACAGTACTAGTGACACTCAACAACAGTGCAGGTAGTAATACACCAACAAACAAGCACAGTAACACACAACACAGAACAGTAACACTTAACAACAGTACAGTAACACAACAGCAGTACAGTAACACACAACAACAGTACAGTAACACACAACAACAGTACAGTAACACACAACAACAGTACAGTAACACACAACAACAGTACAGTAACACACAACAGCAGTACAGTAACACACAACAACTGTACAGTAACACACAACAGCAGTTACAGTTGAACACAACAACTGTTACAGTAACACACAACAACAGACAGTAACACACAACAACAGTACAGTAACACACAATAGCCAGTTACAGAGTAACACACAACAACAGTACAGTAAACACACAACAACAGTTCAGTAACACACAACAACAGATACAGTTAACACACAACAACAGCTACAGTAACACACAAAGCCAGTACAGTAACACACAACAAAACAACAGTACCGTAACACCAACAGAGTACAGCTAACACACAAAACAGTACAGTAACACACAAAAAACAGTACAGTAACACACAACAAACCAGACAGTAAACACACAACAACAGTACAGTACACACACAACAACAGCACAGTAACAACACAACAACAGCTACAGTAACACTACAACAAGCAGATCCCCCCTAACCCCCCCAAAACAGGTACGTAAAACACACAACAGGCAGTACAGTAACAACAACAGCAGTACAAGTAACACACAACAACAGTACAGTAAACACACAACGCAGTACACAACACACAACACACACGTACAGTCCCCCCCCCCCCGCCGCTAGTCACACACACCACAGCAGCTACAGTAACACACAAACACAGATACAGATAACACACAACACAGCCAATACAGTAAACACACCAACAACAGTTACACTAACACACAACAGCGTACAGTAAACACACAACAACAGTTACAGTAAACACAAACAGCCTAACCCGTCCCCACCCCCACCCCTACCCAGTACACAATAACAAACAGTACAATAACACACAACAGCAGTACAGTAACACACAACAACAGTACAGTAACACACAACAGCAGTACAGTAACACACAACAACAGTACAGTAACACACAAAAACAGTACAGTAACACACAACAACAGTACAGTAACACACAACAGCAGTACAGTAACACACAACAGCAGTACAGTAACACACAACAAAAGTCCCAGTACACACACAAAAAACAATACAGTTAACACACAACAACATGTACAGTAACACATAACAAACAAGTACAGTAACACACAAACAACAGTACAGTAACACACAAACAAGCTGCTACAGCCAACACACCGAGCAGTCACTAACACACAAAGCCGTACCAGTACACACACAACATACAGTACAGTACACACAACAAAGTACAGTAACACACAACAACAGTACAGTAACACACAACAGCAGTACAGTAACACACAACAACAGTACAGTAACACACAACAGCAGTACAGTAACACACAACAGCAGTACAGTAACACACAACAGCAGTAGTAACACACAAACAGCAGTACAGTACACACAATCAGCCAGTACAGTAAACACTCAACAGCAGTTCCGTCCACAAAACAGCAGTACAGTCACCCCCACGCCGTACAGTAAGCACTCAACAACAGTACAGAACACACAAAACAGTACAGTAACACACAACAGCAGTTACCAGTAACACAACAGCAGTACCCTACAGTAACACACAACAACAGTACAGTAACACACAACAGCAGTACAGTTAAAACAAAACAACAGTACAGCAACACCCAACGCTAGTATAGTAACACACACAACAGTACAGTACACACAACAACCGTACAGTAACACACCACAGACAGTACAGTAACACACAAACAACATGTACAATGACACACAACAGCAGTACAGTAAACACACAACAACAGTACAGAACCCCCCCCCCCAAGTACCTACCCCCCCCCCAAGTACAGTAACACACAACAACAGCATACAGTTAACACACAACAAAGTACAGTAACACACAACAGCAGTAAGTAACACAACAACGGCAGTACCCCGTCCCACACAACAACAGTACAGTAACACACAAAAACAGTACAGTAACACACAACAACAGAACAGTAACACACAACAACAGTACAGTAACACACAACACAACAGCTACAGTACCACCACAACAATCCAGTTAGTGTAACACACAACAACAGTTCGTACACCAAAAACAGCTACAGTAACACACAACCGCAGTACAGTAACACAAACAACAGTGCAGTAACACACAACAACAACAGTACGAACAACCTCCCCCCCCTACCCCCCCTGAAACACCCCTAACAACAGTACAGTAACTCAAAACAAACTGTACAGTAACACACAACAACAGTCAATAACACACAACAACAGTACAGTAACACACAACAACAGTACAGTAACACACAACAACAGTACAGTAACACACAACAACAGTACAGTAACACACACAACAGCTACAATAACACACCAACAACAGTAAGAAAATACACACAACAGTACAATAACACCAACAAGAGTACAGTAAAACACACAACAACAGTACAGTAACACACACAACAGTACAGTTACACACAACAACAGTACAGTAACACACAACAAACAGTACAGTAACACACCCAACAACAGTACAGTTACACACAACAACAGTACAGATAACACACAACAACAGTACATTAACACAACATTAGAGTTATAACCACACAACAGCAGTACAGGTACACACAACACCAGCTACAGTAACACACAACAACAGTACGTAAACACAACAACAGTACAAGTAACAACAACAGCAGTACAGATAACACACAACAGCAGCTTACGACCCCCATACCCCCCCCCCCCCCCCCCGACCAGTAACACACAACAGCAGCCTACCGTAACACACAACAACAAACCATAACCCCCAACGCCGAACAGTAACACACAACAGCAGTACAGTAACACACAACCCGAAGTACGTAACACAAAACAACAGTACGTAACACACACAACAAGTACAGTAACACACACAACAGTACAGTAACACACAACAACAACATTACCAGTAACACACAACAACAGTACAGTAACACACAACAACAGTACAGTAACACACAACAGGAGTACTGTAACACACAACAACAGTACAGTAACACACAACAGCAGTACAGTAACACACAACAGCAGTACAGTAACACACAACAGCAGTACAGTAACACACAACAACAGTACAGTAACACCAACAACGGTACAGCTAACACACAACGACAGGTACAGTAACACACAACAACCGTACCCCGATCCACTACACAACAACAGTACAGTAACACACAAAACTGTACAGATAAACTCACAACAACAGAACAGTAAACCTAACAACAGTACAGTAACACACAACAACAGTGTGCAGTAACACACAACAACAGCTACAGTAACTCACCCCAACAGAAGCAGTAAAACAAACAACAGTACAGAACACCAACAACAGTACAGTAACACACAACAACAGAACCCCCGACCCCCCATACCCCCCAGTGACACACAACAACAGTACAGTAACACACAACAACAGTACAGTAACACACAACAACGCCCATACAGTAACACACAAACAACAGTACAGTAACAAACAACAACAGTACACTAACACACAACAGCAGTACAGTAACACACAACAACACGTACAGTACACACACACAGAGTACAGTAACACACAACAACAGTACAGCTAACACACAACAACAGTACAATAAACACAACAGACAGTACAGTCCCCCCCCCCAGACCCCCCCCGTAACACACAACAACCGTACAGTAACACACAAACAGTACAGTAACAACACCAACAACAGTACAGTAAAACACAAACAAAGAGTACAAGTAACACACAAAACAGTACAGACCCCCCCCCTGCATACAATACACACAACAACAGTACAGTTACACACCAGCAGTACAGTAACACACAACAATTGTACAGTAACACACAAAAACAGTACAGTAAACAACAACAACAACAAGGTACAGTAACACAAAACAACAGTACAGTAACACCACAACAAGGAACAGTAACACACACAACAGTACAGTAACACACAACAACAGTACAGTAACACACAACAACAGTACAGTAACACACAACAGCAGTACAGTAACACACAACACAGTACAGTAAGCACACAACAAGCAGCCCTACAGTAAACACAACACAGCAGTACAGTGTGACACACAACCCCAACTAGACAAGTAACACACAACAGCAGTACAGTAACACACAACAACAGTACAGTAACACACAACAGCAGTACAGTAACACACAACAGCAGTACAGTAACACACAACAACAGTACAGTAACACACAACAACAGTCCAGCCCAGTAACACACAACAGCAGTACGTAACAACACAACAGCAAGATCACAGTAACACACAAACAGCAGTACAGTAACACACAACAACAGTACAGTTCACACAACAGCATTACAATAACACACAAACTAACAGTATTTTTTACTGTACGGGTTTGGTGTTACGTACTGTTTTTTTCTTATTTTTTTTGTGTGTTACTGTACTGCTGTTTGTGTGTTTTACTGTACTGTGTTGTGTGTTTCTGTCTTTTTTGGTGTTACTGTACTGTTTTGTGTGTTTCTGTACTGTTTTTGTGTGTTACTGTTTCTGTGTTGTGTTTACTGTACTGTTTTGTGTGTTACGTACTGTTGTTTTTGTTGTTACTGTACTGGGTTGTGTGTTACTTCTGTTTTGTGTGTTACTGTACTTTTTGTGTGTTACTGTACTGTGTTGTGTGTTTCTGTACTTTTGTTTTACTGTACTGTTTTGTGTTTACTGTGCTTTTTTGTGTTACTGTATGTTGTTGTGTGTTATGTTGTTGTTGTGTTACTTACTTTGTTAGCTGTTTGTTGTGTGTTACTGTATGTTGTGTGTGTTACTGTACTGGCTGTTGTGTGTTTACTTTTTACTGTTGCTGTTGTGTGTTACTGTACTGTTGTTGTGTGTTACTGTACTGTTGTTGTGTGTTACTGTACTGTTTTTGTGTGTTACTGTACTGTTGTTGTGTGTTACTGACGTTGGTGGTGTTACTGTAACTGATTGTGTGTTACTGTACTGTTGTTGTGTGTTACTGTACTGCTGTTGTGTGTTACTGTACTGTTGTTGTGTGTTACTGTACTGCTGTTGTGTGTTACTGTACTGTTGTTGTGTGTTACTGTACTGTTGTTGTGTGTTACTGTACTGCTGTTGTGTTTTACTGTACTGTTGTTGTGTGTTACTGTACTGTTGTTGTGTGTTACTGTACTGTTGTTGTGTGTTACTGTACTGTTGTTGTGTGTTACTGTACTGTTGTTGTGTTTTACTGTACTGTTGTTGTGTGTTACTGTACTGTTGTTGTGTTACTGTACTGCTGTTGTGTGTTACTGTACTGTTGTTGTGTGTTACTGTACTGTTGTTGTGTGTTACTGTACTGCTGTTGTGTGTTACTGTACTGCTGTTGTGTGTTACTGTACTGTTGTTGTGTGTTACTGTACTGTTGTTGTGTGTTACTGTACTGTTGTTGTGTGTTACTGTACTGTTGTTGTGTGTTACTGTACTGTTGTTGTGTGTTACTGTACTGTTGTTGTGTGTTACTGTACTGTTGTTGTGTGTTACTGTACTGCTGTTGTGTGTTACTGTACTGCTGTTGTGTGTTACTGTACTGTTGTTGTGTGTTACTGTACTGCTGTTGTGTGTTACTGTACTGTTGTTGTGTGTTACTGTACTGTTGTTGTGTGTTACTTTTCTGTTGTTGTGTGTTACTGTACTGTTTTGTGTGTTACTGTACTGCTGTTGTGTGTTACTGTACTGTTGTTGTGTGTTACTGTACTGTTGTTGTGTGTTACTGTACTGCTGTTGTGTGTTACTGTACTGATGTTGTGTGTTACTGTACTGTTGTTGTGTGTTACTGTACTGTTGTTGTGTGTTACTGTACTGTTGTTGTGTGTTACTGTACTGTTGTTGGTGTGTTACTGTACTGTTGTTGTGTGTTACTGTACTGTTGTTGTGTGTTACTGTACTGTTGTTGTGTGTTACTGTACTGTTGTTGTGTGTTACTGTACTGTTGTTGTGTGTTACTGTACTGTTGTTGTGTGTTACTGTACTGTTGTTGTGTGTTACTGTACTGCTGTTGTGTGTTACTGTACTGTGTTTTGTTATGTATGTGTTGTGTACGTACTGTTTTTTGTTTGTGTTACTGTACTGTGTTGTGTGTTACTGTAACTGTTGTTGTGTGTTTACTGTACTGTTGTTGTGTGTTACTGTACTGTTGTTTTTGTGTTGTTTACTGTACTGTTGTTGGGGTGTTTTCTGTACTGTTGTTGTGTGTTACTGCTACTGTTGTTTGTGTTTTATGTATGCTGTTGTGTGTTACTGTACTGTTGTTGTGTGTTACTGTACTGTTGTTGTGTGTTACTGTACTGTTGTTGTGTGTTACTGTACTGTTGTTGTGTGTTACTGTACTGGTGTTGGTTTTTACTGTTCTGGGTTTTTTGTTACTGTACTGTTTGTTTGGGGTTTTCTGTATGTTTGTTGTGTTACTGTACTGTTGTTGTGTTTACTGTACTGTTGTTGTGTGTTAACTGTACTGGGTTTTTGTGTGTTACTGACTGTTGTTGTGTGTATGTATGTGTTGTGTGTTACTGTACTGCTGTTTGTGTGTTACTGTACTGTTGTTTGTGTTTACTGTAAATTTTGTTGTGTGTTTTCTGTACTGTGTTGTGTGTTACTGTACTGTTTTGTGTTACTTATGTTGTTGTGTGTTACTGTACTTTGTTGTGTGTTACTGTACTGCTGTTGTTTTGTTACTTTCTGTTTGTGTGTTTCTTTACTGTGTTGTGTGTTAAATGTACTGTTGGGGTTTTTGTTTACTGTACTGTTGTTGTGTGTTACTGTAAGTGTTGTGTTTATGTATGTGTTGTGTTTACTGACTTTTTGTGTGTTCTGTACTGTTTTTTGTTTATGTACTGTTTTTGTGGGGTTATTTTCTGTTGTTGTTTTTATGTACTGGTTTGTGTTCTGTATGTTTTTGTGTGTTTCTGTACTGTTGTGTGTGTTACTGTACTGTTTTTTGGGGTTGTTTCTGCTTTTGTGTGTT
>NW_026505049.1:0-18222 GCF_026875155.1 Cherax quadricarinatus
TGCTGGTTAAAAAACCCCCCCGTTTTGATACTCCCCAGTAAATTCCCCCCCCTTTTTTCATTTTCCAGAGCATCAGCACAGATTTTTCAAAAAATACGTCATCATTGTACATCTTAAACATATATGTTAATATATAATATTATATATATATATACATTTTTTAAATTATATATATATATAAAATATATATATATATATATATTAATATATATATATATATAAATATATATATGCGTCCCAATAGGCAGAATTTGCGATCTTGGTTTAAATAGAAACCCTCATTTCCATATAGACAAGTAAAATTTTGTTGCAATAATTTCCCCAAAAATCTTTCTAAAACCTAACAAAAAAAATATATTTGATTGTGTTTGTTTAGTACAAAATTATTGTAAAGTATTTAAAAATATTTATTTGGGTTGGGCAAAATAAATTGCCTTGTTTTAATAAGTTAGGTAAGTTTCTAAATTTTTTGGTGAAAAATTAAAATTTTTTACATCAACTTTAATGAAAAAAAATTCTTTAAACTAAAGAGAAAATTTCAAAAAGGGGATTTAATTTTAAATGATTTCTTGCTAATTCCAGTTTTACATATTCGGCACACAAAATTATTCATTATATATAATACATATAATATATATTATATATATATATATATTTTATATATATATATATATATATATATATATATATATACATATATATTATATACATCTATAATATATATATTATATATTATATATATATATAATATAAAACTTTTTTTCGGGGGCCCTTAAAAGGATGCCCCCTTTTCACACCATGTGCTAAGCCCTTGACCCTATGATAATGACCCCCCGGAAGTGCACCTTTTCACACCTAGGGTTCTTCCGGGTTTTGACATGACCTCGCCCTCGAGATACCCAACCCCTTGCCCCCCCAACCAATACCCCCCCCCACGACCCCCCCCCTTCGCGCCCCCCCTTCGCGCCGCCCCGGCGCCCGCCCGCGCCCTTGCGAACCCCGCCGCCCCCCGCGCGTCCGCCCGCCCCCTTCGCGACCCCCGCCCGCCCTTCGCTGCCCTTTCTGCAGCGTCGCCCGGATCGCCCCGCCCTCGAATTTTTTCCGTTTTTTTTTCGTTTTTTTTTTGAATTTCTTTTTCCCCTTGTGCTCTCCTCTCCTCGGATCAAATTTTTAAATTTCCCCCCCTCCCATTTTTCACCCCCCCCACCCCAAACAATTTCTAAATATCAAAGTTCCACTTCTCGGTCCCCCTCCCACTTTCCCCCCCAAACCCCCAAAAATTTTTCTCGATAATACAAGTTTTTGGTTTCCCCCCTAGGGGGGTTTTCAAAAATTTTTTATGATCTCCTTGGTCAAGTTTTTGGACCCCCCCTAGGGGGGTTTCGAAAGTCTCCATCCCTTTGGGATAAAGGGGTTTTAAATTTCTCCAATTCCTTGGATCAAATTTTTGGGTACCCCTCCTTTCACCCCAAATTTTCTCGACAATACCATGACTCCATCTCCTCGGATCAAATTTTTGAGGTTCCCCCTCTGATTTTCCCCCCCCACCCCCAAAATTTCTCAAATAAAATTCCCCCTTTCCCGTGGATCAAGTTTTTTGGGTACCCCTCCTTTCACCCCAAATTTTCTCGACAATACAATTTTTTGGATCCCCCCTATGGGGTTTTCGAAATTCTCCATCTCCTCGGATCAAGTTTTTTGGATCCCCCCAGGGGTTTTTTCAAAAATTCTCCATCTCCTTGATCAAGTTTTTGGATTCCCCCCTATGGGTTTTCGAAATTCCCCAATTCCCGGATCAAGTTTTGGAACCCCCCCTCGGGGGGGTAAGCTTCTTACTGCAGGTCTAATAAGGGGTGTTTACCCCCGGCCCAGTGACGTCACGTGTGACCCAGCACACATTTAAATCTTTCTACCCTTTTATTAAAAAAAGGGGACTGGTACGTCCGCCCCCAAGGCTGAATCTTGTCGATCCTTTTAGTTCATTCAAGTTAAAAGGGGACAGTACATCAGAAAAGTCCTTTTTTTCGTTAATACCCACAATTTCTTTAAAACACAAGTCTAGAAAATTTTTTTAACTATTTATTCGGGCACTCCCCACGAAGAAACCCTCCCCCCCACCTCCCAAACCCCACCTCCAACAACACTTCAAATTTTCACTCATAACCCCAAAATTTTTTCTCGTTTTAACCCTTTTGTTCTTTAAATTTAATAAGGGGACACGTAATAGAAAGTCACCAATCGCTTCACCCACTTTCTTTAATTCACTACCACAATTTTTACTTTACGAATTTAAATACGCATTTTTACTTTGAACATCTTCAAACACTCATAAATCATTTGAAAAACCACAAAAAAATCCCTTTTTATACATTTCCAAACAACCTAAAACCCCAAAAACATCTTCAAACACCCCAAAACACCTCTAAATACTCCCAAAAAAACCCTTCAAAGAAATCTTGCACACATTGAACACCTTAAAAACCCCTTTGAACCCCTTTCAAAAAACAACATTTAAACACCCCTCAAATCACCTTTGAACACCTTTGAACATCACCAAACATCTCATAATCTTTTGAATACTCACAAAAACACCTTGAACCCCTCAAACACTCTTGAACACTTCAAAAAAACCTTTGAACATTTTCAATCAACACCGAAACATTTCCAAAAAAAAAAAACACAATTTGAGACCCCCAAATTAACCACTGAATCACAAAAACCCCTTGAATAACCCAAAACCCCTTTGAACACCTTAAAAACCCCCTTAAACACCTTCAAAAAAAAACATTGAACACACTCAAATCCCCCTTTGAACCCTTTGAACATCACCAAAACACTCTCATAAACATTTGAATCTCACATAAAATCTTAAACCCCTTTCAAAAAAAATATTTGAACATATCAAAAACACCTTTGAACCCCTTTAACTTTCCCAAAAAACACTTTTTGAGTACTCCCAAAAAGATTTGACACCCAAATTTTATTGCACTTACACATTTCATTAAATTCAACTCACCCCAGCCCCCCGACTAGGCATTTCTCTTTTTTTACCCTTTTAGTTCTTTAAGTTATTGGGGGGACACAATACATCAGAAAAAAAAAGTAAACAAAAACTAACTCAAACACTTTACTTTGAACACCCCCAAATCACTCCATAATCATTAAATTACTCACATAACCCCCTGAACACCTTCAAAACAACCTTAATATCTTTTTTAAACTAATTTCACACAACCATTTAAATCTCTTTTTTTCGGTAACTCAATTCCTACACAAACCCTCATAAATTCCCAACAATTTTATTGTTTAAACTATGTCATCACTGAACCAAGTTTTTCCAAAAAAAAAAACTCATGACACCTAACCACACGCACCCACACCCCACAACCCCCAAAACCCACAACCCCCAATCCCAAAAACACCCACAACCCCAACACCCCCAAAACACACAATTTTTTCTCGTTTAAACCCTTTGTTCTTTAAAAAGTTAATAAGGGGACCAGTACATCAGAAAGTCGCAACACCACAACCCACTTCCCCACTTTTTTTTTCTCTTTTTAACCCTTTTAGTTCATTAAAGTTAATAAGGGGACACAGTACATCAGAAAGTCGCAACACCCACAACCCACAACACCCCCCAACCCACAATTTTTTCTCGTTTTAACCCTTTTAGTTCATTAAAGTTAATAAGGGGACACACTACATCAGAAAAAGTCACAAAAACAACCCACTTATATCATCTTTTTGGGTATCTCAAATTCGACTCATTACCCACAACCCTCAAAATTTTCCCAATTTTTATTCACTTTTTTCCCCTTTTTTTTACAAAAAAAAATTCTAAAAAAAATCCTCCCCAAACCCCACCCCTTGTTCAACATAAATTAAATTATACTCGCCCAACTACCCAACTTTGCGACATGTTTTAAAACCCCCCCTCCATTCTTTTTCCAATATACATAACTTTTCAATTCTATAATTTTTTTTTAAAATATTCACAATTACCTTTATATTCAGAAAAAATCTTCCCCCTATTTTAATTAAAAACCCCCCATACCCCTCCCCATCTACCCGATTTCTTCAATCCACTCACCCATCTCCCAACACCCTTTTTCTGAACACACAAAAAAAAAATCACATTTCACACCACAAATGCTCTCAAATCCACTAAAATCACTGTAACCAAGTTTTTCCAAAACTCAAATGACCCCCTAACACACACACAAAACCACCACACACACACCACACATAACCTAACCTCCAAACCCTAACCAAAACCAACTTAACCAACCAACCAACCTAACCAACCTAACCTACCTAACCTAACAAAACCTAACAACCTAACCTACCCGAACCTAATTAACCAAACCTTTCCCAAACCCCTTTACCTAATTTAAAAAAACCAAACCTAACTTAACCAAACCTAACCTACCCTAACCAAAACTTACCCAAACCCAACCAAACCCACCCAAAACCAACTTCCTAACCTAACCTAACCTATCTTACTAACCAAACCCAACCTAGCCAACCTATCTAACTGTTCCTAATTTAATAATTTAAACCAACCTTTACCTAACCTTCCCTAACTTAACCTAACCTAACCTGCCCTTTTACCAAACCCTTTACCTAACCTAAATCTAACCTTGCCAACCATTACCTAAAAACCAAACCCATTTTAAACCCAAACCCAAAACCTACCTAGCCGAACCAATCCTAACCTAACCAAAAATATTTTGGAACATTTCCAAAACTTAAGTCTCCAGAATTACTTTGAACCTTCCATTTTTGGATTTTTCCCAAAAATTAGTTTTGAAAACTTTATCGTAAAACGAAACATTATTTTCTGTTGGTAAACACCCAATGGTGAAATATTTACTCGTTTTCCCGAAAGAAACATTTCCTCGCTCTGAAGCCTTTGGGGGGTCCCCCCCTTCCCCCCCAACACCCTGGGTAGGGGTTCACACCCAAAGGGAAATTTTAAGATAATCATGAACACCTGCCAACCAGGACAACAGACGCCATGAAATCGGGTAACATCCAGGTAAAAATCATCTCTTTCCAGACCAACGTCATCCTAACCTAACCTAACCAATTTCCCCAAACCAAACCAAACCTCACCCTACCTAACCTAACCAAACCAACCTAACCCAACCTAACCCCATAAACCCTCTATCCTAACCTAACCTAACCTAACCTAACCCAACCTAATCCATCAAACACCTCAAAACCTCCCTCCTAACCTAACCTAACCTAACTCCAAAAACACCTCGAATACTACCTAATTTAAACCAAACCTAACCTTACCAAACCTACCGAACCTAACAAACCCCTTACCAACCCCCTATCCAAACCCTGCCCCTAACCAAACCTAACCAAACCCTAACCTAACCTAACCCCCCTAATCCATCAAAAACCCGAATACTACCTAACTTAACCAAACCAAACCCTTACCTAACCTACCGAACCAACCTAACCTTACATAACCTTCAAAACCCTTCCCAAACCCAAACCAAACCCTACCCAACCAACCTAACCTAACCAAACCAACCCAAAAACCTAACCAACCCTCAAACACCTCGAATACTACCTCTTAACCAAAACCTAACCTTACCTAACTACCGAACCAACCAAACCCTTTACCTAACCTATCCAAACCCTTCCAAAACCTAACCTAACCTACCTAACCAAACCTAACCAACCAAACCTAACTAACTTTCCTAAGCTAACCAAAACTATTTTAACCAACAACCCTAACCTAATTATCCAAACCTAACCTAACCAACCAAAAACAACCAACCAACTTACCCAAATTAATCTAACCTAACCTAACTTTCCTAACCAAACCAAATTTACCCAACCTAACCTAACTTATCCTAACCTAACCAAACCTAACCAACCAAAATAACCTAACCTAACTTATCCAAACCACCATTTACTTTAAAACCCTTCAAAAAAATCCCCATACTCTTTAAACCCCCCCCCTTTTTTCTCAATATCCTCTCCAAAACCTTTTATCATCTCACTACAGAAAAAACCCCAAGATTACTTCAAACACTCTCAAAAGCTTTTTGAGACTCACATAAACACTTTTAACATTTCCAAAAACACAACACTTCCAAAAATATCTTTTTGATTACCCCCCAAAAAAGTTTGACAGCTCTAATTTATCTACCTTTCCCACATTTCTTAAATACAAACTCACCCCCCAAACTCCTCCCCATTCCCCAGATTTTACAACTTTAGCAAAAAAAAAAACTAACTCATAATTTATGACTGAACATTACCATATCTAAACACGACTAATTTTAAACCCAAACCCCCCCCCCCGGGGAACCCACGTTTTCTTCAAAAAAACTCTGCACTCATTTAGCCATTCAAAAAAACCTCAAACACCCCGAATCCCCCAAAAACACACTGTTTACTCCCAAAACCACCACAAATACTCCCAAATCACCGTCAAAAACACCAAAAAAACAAATTTTAACATCACCATCTAACTCCTTTTTATAGAAACCCTAAAATCACTAAAACCAAAAAACCCCCCCCATTGGCGCATAAAAAAAAAGCATGAACACAAACCCAAATACCAAACACTTGTACATATCACCATCAACTGAAAACAATTTTGTACACACAAAATCTAAGACAACCCACCAACTACAACCCCCATGTTCACTTACCTAAAAAATCACAAATATCACTGAAAACAATCATTTTTATAAACTTTTTCACACACACAACAACACAAAAAATCATTTTTGACAAAACAAAGCGCCCACCTCACTACCCCCAAACACACGATGCCCACCCCACGGGACCGAGAGCTCACCTCCGTACGTCACCTCCCTTTTTTTATTTGTGGTTGTAACACACCCCAACCCACTTGTTTAAAACCGTTGCCCCTATTTTATCTAAGAACACATACCCAAGACGATTACCGTTTTATGATCCCCAACCCAAGATCAAGAAAACACAATTTATAATTATTCACAAAAAAAAATCACGATCACCAAATTTCCCCATATCTTTTTTACCTCATCTATCAGCACAACACCAAGATCACCAAAAATCAAGATCATGCATCTAAAACTATATGATCACTGAAATCACTTTTTTTTAAACATTCCCACAAAAATAAAAATACACAAAATACGAAAACACTTCCCCCAACACTATAACATAACTGACACTATAACATACACTATCACAAAAAAAAAAACAAAAAAATAATACACAAACACCCACATTTATACTTTTTCAATCGAAAATTTTAAGACTGAACATACCCCCCAAATCTAAGACATTCACCCCAAACAAAGCATACACATCACCCCTAAATCCTCCTTAACATTGTATATCCCCCCTAAGCTGTTTTAACCCCCAGGGGCCCATCACGACGTAGGAGCCAAGTGTAGTAGTGGTGTTGGAGTGGTGGGTTTCCCCTGGCTCCCGTCGTATGGGGCCGTCGGGGGTTAAAAAAACTTTTTAGGAGAATCGGAATGAAATAAGGAAGGATGTTTTAGGGGTGATGTGTTGTCTTTTTGGGGGGAATGTCTTAGATTGTGTGTATTCTCAGTCTTAAAATTTTCGATTGAAAAGTATAATATTGGGTGTTGTGATTTTTTTTTGTTTTTTTTTTTTTGATAGTGATATGTTATTGCCCTGTTATGTTATAGATGTTGGGGGGAAGGTTTTCGATTTGTGTATGTCTTATTTTTGTGCAATGTATAAAAAAAAAGTGATTTCAGTATATAGAGCTTGAGATGCATTCTTAGATTTTTGGTGATCTTGGGATTAGGCATAGTACGGGAAAAAAAGATATGGAATTGTATGTGATTTTGTGTGAATAAAATAAAATGTGTTTTCTGGACTTGGTGTTGGGGGTCATAAAAACTGGGAATCCCTTGGATATAGTGTTCTTAATAATGTGGGGACAACTGGGGTTTAAACAAGGGGGGTTGGTTGTGTTTCCAACCACCCAAATAAAACAATGGGGTGTGACGTCACGGGGGGTGAGCTGTCGGTCCTGGGAGGGGTTACCGTTGTTTTTGGAGTGAGGTAGTGGGTTTAAAATTGTCAAATATGATTTTTTTTGGTGTGTGTGTGTGTGAAATGTTTTTAAAAATGATTTTTTCATGTATTTAGTGATTTTGAGGTAAGTGAACGGGGGATTTTTTGTTGGGGTTGTTTAGATTATGGTTTTAAAGATATGTTTTCAGTTTATGGGATCATGTACTAATGTTTTTCGTTTAGGTTTGTGTTATTTTTTTTTTTATGGCCCCAAATGGGGAGGGGGTTTTGGTTATAGTGATTGAGGGGGATTTCTATAAAAGGGGTAGATGGGATGTTAAACTTTTTTTCTGGTGATTTTTACGGGGGTTTTGGGAGTATTCAGTGGGGATTTGGGATAATCAGTGGTTTTTGGAGTATTGGGGGTGTTTGTGGGGTTTTTGAAAGTGCTCAAATGAGTGCAAATAATTTTTTTAAAAGATCAGTGGGTTCAGATTGGGGTTTAAAGTTATCTGTGTTAGATATGGGAAGTCTCATTCATAATGATGAGTTTTTTTTTTTTTTGTGCTAATGTTTTTAAAGTCGGAGAATGAGGGGGGGATTTGGGGGGGGTGATTTGTAATTTAAGAAAAGTGTAAGGAGAAAATTAGAGCTGTCAAATCTTATTTGGGGTAATCAAAATGTATTTTGGAAGTGCTTTATGTTGTTTGAAATGTTCAAAAATTTTTTGTGATACTCAAAAGCTTTATGAGAGTTCGAATAATCTTGGGGTTGTTCGTAGAGGGTATAAAGGTTGTGGGTGAGAGAATTGAGAAAAAGGGGGGGTCCAAATGATTATGAGAGTGTTTTGAAGGTGTTCAAAATAAAATGGTAGGGTTTGGATAAGTTAGGGTTTGGTTATTTTAGGGTTTGGTTAGGGAGGGTTTGGTTAGGGTAAGTTAGGTTTGTTAGGATAAGTTAGGTTTGGTTAGGATAATTAGGTTGGGAGATTTTTAGGGTAAGTTAGGTTAGGTTTTGTTTTTTAGGGTTTGGTTGGTTTGGGTTTGGTAAATTAGGGTTTGTTAGGGTTTGGGTTAAAATAGGGTTTGGTTACTTTTGGATAAGTTTTTGTTAGGTTTGGTTAGGTTTTTGGGTTTGGTTTGGGTAGGTTAGGTTTGGTTGGCGGTTAGGATAGGTTTGGTAAGGTTAGGTTAGGTTCGGTAGTTAGGTAAGGTTGGTAGGTTAAGTTAGGTTTTTTCGGGGGTTTTTTGGAGTTTAGGTTAGTTTTTGGTTAGGTTAGGTTAGGTTTGGTTTTGGAAGGGTTTGGTTTGGTTTGGACAGGTTTGGGTGGTTTTGTAAGGTTTTGGTTGGTTTTTGGTAGGTTAGTAATTAGGTTAGGGTTTAATTTAGGTATTCGAGGTGTTTTATGGGGTTAGGTTAGGGTTTGGTTAGGTTTGGTTTGGTTAGGTTAGGGTTTGGACAGGGTTTGGATATTATAAGGTTAGGGTTTGGTTTGGTAGGTTTGGGAAGGTTAGGTTAGGTTAAGTTGTAGTATTCGAGGTTTGATGGATTAGGTTAGGTTAGGTTAGGGTTTGGTTAGGTTAAGGGGTTTTTTGGGGTTAGGTTTGGGGTTAGGTTTGGTTTGGTTAGGGTTAGGGTGAGGTTTTTATGGGGTTGGTTTGGGGTTTGGTTAGGTTTGGGTTTGGATAGGGGGAGGTTGGTTTTGGTTGAATTGGTTAGGTTAGGTTAGGATAGACAGTTGTCTGGAAAGAGTATTTTTACTTGGGGTTTACCCGCATTTCATGGCGTCGTCTGTCCTGAGTTGACCAGGGTTCATGTTACTTAAAACTACCTTGGGTGTGAACCGCATTTACCATGGGGTTGGGGGGGAAGGGGTGACCCACAAAGTCTCTCAGAGCAGGAAATGTTTCTATTCGGAAATCGAGTAATATTTTTACCATTGATGGTTTACCCAAAAAAAAATAATGTTTTGATTTTAATAAAATTTTTAAAACTAATTTGGAAAATCCAAAAAAGGAATCGTTCAAAGTAATTCGGAGTAATCTAATGTATTTTGGAATGTTCCAATATATTTTAGGTTTGGTTTGGGAAGTTCGGCTGGTTTGGGTTTGGGGGAGGTTTAAAAAGGTTAGGTTTTGGTTTTGGTAATGTTAGGGAAGTTAGATTTAGGTTTTGGTAAAAGGGTTTGGTAAGTCAGTTAGGGTTTGGTTAAATTTGGTAAAGGGGTAAAGGGTTTGGTTAATTATTAAGTTAGGACGTTAGGATAGGGTTTGGCTAGGTTAGTTTTGGTTTTTGGTTAAAATAGGGTTTGGTTAGGTAGGGTAAGTTAGTTAGGGGAGTTAGGGTTGGGTTTGGGTAAGTTAGGTTAGGGTAGGTTAGGTTAGGGTTTAATTAGGTTTGGTTAGGTTAAGTTGGTAAAGGGTTTGGGAAAGGTTTGTTTGTTAGGGGGGTAGGTTAGGTTGGTTAGTTAATTAGGGGTATTTTGGGTTTGGTAGGTTTTGGTTGGTTAGGTTTTAAATTTGGGTTTGGTTTGGGGTTTGGCTAGGTTTGGTTATGTGTGTGTTGTGTTTTTTTGTGTGGTGTGGTTTGGTGGCATAGAGTTTTGTGAATTCTTGGTTACGTGATTTTAGTGATTTGAGTGCATTTTTTGGGTGTGAAATGTGATTTTTTTTTGTGTGTTCAGAAAAGGGGGTGTTGGGGGATGGGTGGTGGATGTGAAAAATGGGGTGAGATGGAGAGGGGAAAGGGGGGGGTGAATTAAAATAGGGGAAGATTTTTACTGAATATAAAGGTAATGTGTGAAATTTTAAAAAGAAATTTAAATGAAAAGTTATGAATATTGGAAAAAGAAGGAGGGGTGTTGAAAACATTCGCAATAGTTGGGGATTGATGCAGTTTTAAAATAATTTATGTTAACAAGGAGTGGGTATGGAGAGGATTTTTTAGAATTTAGTAGTAAAAAAAAGGGAAAAAATGAAAAAAATTGGTAATTTATGAGGGTTTGGGTAAAGAGTCGAATTAAAGAACCGAAAAAAATGTTTAAAATGGGTTTTTTTTTGACTTTTTTCGTGTAGGTGCCCCTTATTAACTTTTAAAGAACTAAAGGGTTAAAAAGAAAAAATTGTGGGTTTTGGGGGGTTGTGGTGTGGGGGTTGCGACTTTCTGATGTACAGTCCCCTTTTAACTTTAATGAATAAAAGGGGTTAAAAAGGAAAAAAATGTGGGGGGAATGGGTTGGGGTGTTGCGACTTTCTGATGTACTGTGTCCCCATTAATTAAAGAACAAAAAGGGTTAAAACAAAAAAATTTGTTTTGGGGGTGTTGGGGTTGTGGGGGTTGTGGGATGTGGGGTTTTTGGGTTGTGGGTGTTTTGGGGGGGGTGTGCGTTGTGTTAGGTGTCTAATTTTTTTTTTTGAAAATCTTGGTTCGTGGAAAATTTTTAAAAAGAAAAAAATTTGTTGGTAATTGAGAGGGTATGTAGTCGAATTAGATTACCCCAAAAAAAAAATAATAAGTGGGTTTGATAAATTAGTTTTTAAAAAAGTATTCAAAGGTGTTTTGAAGGGTTCAAGGGGTTTTGGAGTAATCAAATGATTATGAATGTTTGGGGGGTTCAAAGTAAAAGGGTTTTTGGGTTTGTTTTTTTTGACTTTTTTTTTGAGATTGTTCCCCTTTAAAAAATTTAATGAACTAAAAGGGGAAAAACGAGAAAATGCCTATCTGGGAACTGAGGGATGGTTGTAAATTTTAAAGAAAGTGGAAGTGCAAAAATTAGAGATGTAAAAACTTTTTTGGGAGTACTAAATAGGGTTTTTTTGGAAAGTTCAAGGTGTTCAAAGGTGTTTTGAGTTGTTAAAAAATTGTTTTTTGAAGGTGTTTTAAGAGTGTTTAGGAGATTCAAAAGATTTTTTGAGAGTTTTTGGTGATGTTCAAGGTGTTCAAAGGGATTTTGTGTGTCAAAGTTGTTTTTTGAATGAAAAGGGTGTTTGAAGGTGTTCAAAGGTGTTTTTGGGGTTACAAAGGTGTTTTTTGTATATTTAGTGGTGTAATTGGGAGACTCAAATTGTGTTTTTTTTTTTTTGGAATGTTTTGGTGTTGATTGAAAATGTTCAAATTTTTTTTTGAAGGTGTTCAAGAGTGTTTTGAAGGGGGTTCAAGGGGTTTTTTTTGGGGATTCAAATGATTTATGAGAGTGTTTTGGTATTTAAGGGTTTAAAGGTGATTTGATGTGTTCAAATGTTTTTTTTGAAGGTTTCAAGGGTGTTTTGAAAGGGGTTCAAATGATTGCAAGGTACTTATGAAGTGTTTTGGGGGGTATTCGAGGTATTTGGGGGGGTTCAATATGTTTTTTTGGGGTTTTCATTTGTTTGGAAATTTAAAGGTTTTTTTTTTGTGAGTATTTAAAGATTTTATGATGTTTTTTAAGATGTTTAAAATAAAAGTGGTATTTAATTCGTAATATGTAAAAATTTGGGGTAGTGAATTTAAGAAAATGGATGTAAGCGATGTGGGACTTTCTGATGACTGTGTCCCCCCCCATAACTTTAATGAACAAAAAAAGGGTTAAAAAAGAGAAAATTGTGGGGTTATGGGAAAATTTTTAAGTTTGGTTGGAGTGGAGGGTTTGGGAGGGTGGGGGGGGAGGTTATTCGTGGGAGTGACCTGAAGAAATAGTTAAAAAAATTTTCTAGACTTGGTTGAAAAAAATTGGGTATTAACGAAAAAAGTGACTTTCTGATGTACTGTGTCCCCTTATTAACTTGAATGAACTAAAAGGGTCGACAAGATTCACCTGTGGCCGTGACGCACTACTATTCCCCTTATTTAACTAAAAGGGTAGACAAGATTCAACCCGTGGCTGGGTCGACAGTGACGTCACTACCGCCCAGTAAAACACCCCTTTAAGCCTGCAGTAAAAATGCTACCCCCCAAGGGGGGGGTTCCAAAAAATTGATCCGAGGGTTTGGGAATTTCGAAAACCCCCTAGGGGGGGAAACCAAAAAAAATTGTCCAAGGGGATGGAGAATTTTGAAAAACCCCCTAGGGGGGGTCCAAAAAACTTGATCCGAGGGGAGGAGAATTTTGAAAACCCCATAGGGGGGTCCAAAAAATTGTATTTTCGAAAAAATTTGGGGGGAAAGGGGTACCCAAAAAAATTGATCCAAGGAATGGAGAATTTTATTTCGAAAATTTTGGGATGGGGGGAAGTCAAGGGGAACCTCAAAAATTTTATCCCAGGAGAGGAGTATGGGATTGTCGAGAAAATTTGGGGTGAAAGGGGGGGGGGACCCCCAAAATTTTATCCAGGGAATTGGGGAAAATTTAAAAAAAAAAAAATTTAAAAAAAAATAAAAAAAAAAAAAAAAAAAAAAAAAAAAAAATTTTTTAAAAAAATTTTTTTAAAAAAAAAAAAAAAAAAAAAAAAATTAAAAAAAAAAAAAAAAAAAAAAAAAAAAAAAAAAAAAAAAAAAACCCCTAAAAAAAAAAAAAAAAAAAAAAAAAAAAAAAAAAAAAAAAATTTAAAAAAAAAAAAAAAAAAAAATAAAAAAAAAAAAAAAAAAAAAAAAAAAAAAAAAAAAAAAAAAAAAAAAAAAAAATAAAAAAAAAAAAAAAAAAAAAAAAATAAAAAACCCCCGGCCGGGATTGAACCCCGGTCAAGAGGTCCAAAAAATACCCCGGGCTAAATAACCCCTAGGGGACCTGGATTTTGAGAAATTTTGGGGTTGGGGGGGAAAAGGAGAATCGGAATAGACTTTAATTAAAAATTTTAAAATTAAATAAAAACTTTTAAAAATTTTAAAATTAAAAAAAATAAATTAAAAAAAAATAAAAAAAATAAAAAAAAAAAATTCAGGGGCCCCGGGGCCCATTCCCCGGCATTTAAAACGCCCGCAAAGGGGGTTTTTTTAAAACCTGGACCGCCGGTTTTCCGGGGGTGAGCGCCGGGATGCGGGCCACGGGGGGGCCAGGGGGGGGTCTGGCATTGTTTTAAGTGAGGAAGGGCCCCTTACGTTCCAGGAAATATTTCCCCCCAAATTCCCTTTATTTTAGTCTTGCAAGGGGAAAAAAAAGCTCTTTAGGCCCAAAGAAAGGCTCTATTTCCCAATTTTTAAAAATAAAAAATTTGTTTAATTTAAAAAATATTAAAATAAAATTAAAATTCCCCCGCCGGATTAAGGGGGCGGGGGTTTTGGTTGGGGGTCAAGGGTGAGAGTCTCGAGGGCGAGGTCATGGTCAAAACCGAAGTAACACCTAGGTGTGAAAAGGTGACACTGTCCGGAAGGTCATTATCATAGGGTCAAGGTCATTAGCACATAGGTGTGGAAAAGGCGGCATCCTTTAAAGGGGCCCCCAGAAGAAAAGTTGACTACTTATATAAAATACATATATATATATATACATATATATATATATATATATAATATAATATATTTTATATATAATATATATATAATATATATATATATATATATATATAAACCATACCCCGGCCGGATTGAACCCGCGGTCATAGAGTCTCAAAACTCCAGCCCTTCGCGCTAACCACTAGACCAGCTAGCGCGAGGGGCTGGAGTTTGAGACTCTATGACCGCGGGTTCAATCCCGGCCGGGGTATGGTTTATTTGCAATCGTGTCATTACGATTTCTTAAGTCATATATATATATATATATAAATATATATATATATATATATACATATATACACACACAAAATATATATAATATATATATAATATAAATATATATATATATATAAAATATATATATATATAAAATATATATATATATATATATATATATATATATATATACATGGGTCCCCCGCTTTTCGTAGTTCCCGGAAATTGTAAAATTCGCCAGTCATAGAGGTATTTTCGTATAAACATGGACTCGCTTTTCATAGGTTGACTCGTGAGTCGTAGTTCGTCCGGGATGCGTACCCACGGCGTGAGCCAGGGCGCAGCCAGTCTGGCATTGTTTAACCAGTGAGCGAAGGTCCCCTTACTTTCTCCAGCGAAATATTTCATATATTCCATTTTTTTTAGTGCTTGCAAGTACTAAATAAGCTACTATGGCTCCAAAAGAAAGCTCTTAGTGCCAAGCCTGTGGTAAAAAAGGGTGAGAAATACGTTTAATTTAAGAAAACCCTCATTGAACAATAGAAAGTGGTAAAAGTGGGGCCCGAACTGTCCAGGATGTATAAAAACCCTACACAACCTTTTTCCATAGTGGCCAAGAAAAATGAAATAAAGGATGCTGTTGTTGCAAAGGGAGTAACTATGCTGACAAAAATGAGATCACCAGTAAATGGAAGAGGTTAGAAGTTATTATTGGTGTGGATAAATGAGAAACAATAGCAGGAGATAAATCTTAGACTTCGTTATTTGGGGAAAAGGCTAGGGAGTTGCATGAAATTTGGTAAAGAAATTGCCTGCAAATAGTGGTGAAGTGAGTGAATTTAAAAGGGCCCGCAAAGGCTGGTTTGAGAGATTTAAGAACCGTACTGGCATACACATGTGGTAAGGCATGGTGAGGCTGCCAGTTCGGACCACAAGGCGGCTGAAAAATATGTGCATGAATTCCAGGAGAAAAATAGAGGCTGAAGGGCTGAAAACCCAACAAGTGTTCATTTGTGACGAAACAGGCCTCTTTTGGGGAAAATGCCAAAGAGACCTTCATTACACAAAAAGGAAAAGGCAATGCCAGGACACAAGCCTATGAAAGACAGCTGACGCTAATGTCTGTGCTAATGCTAGTGGGGATTTCAAAGTGAAGCCATTACTAGTGTACCATTCTGAAAATCAGAGTGTTCAGGAAAAACAATGTTATGAAGAGTAAATTGTGTGTGTTTTGGAAATCTAATAGTAAGGTATGGAAAACAAAGTTTTTTCTGTATATTTCGACCCCAGAAGGAGTCTTTCTCGCCTGAAGAGGTCAGTGAAGACCGAACGATGTGTGTTAGGGTAAAGTTCAGCTGGAGTTTATATAATATTTCTGAGTGTTGCAGTTTATTACTAAATAAAAATTATGCAACATCAACAAAAATGAACTTTGAGTAACCTAGTCTACACTGCTTCCTTTTTTTTTTTTGCCGGAGTTCTGTATCCCCCAGATTAGCGAACGGAGAAACAGCCTCCGCCGCGTCTTGCGCTGATATGACTCGCACAGGTTTAGGGTTTCTCGTAAAACAATTTTCGCAATGTCATAATTGCTTTAATACTCTTGCCAGCCTCACTTTCGGGGTGGAAAACACATGAAGCTTGAGCTCCTGTTAAAATGAGCGGTAGTCCCTGGTCATAAGGTGGGTAACTGCGCCTCATCACACTTAAGGCAGGATTACGTGTGAATAATTGATGCTTCATGCAATGCACTTGAATTTATAGATTTTTATTAGTTATGGTTTTGCAAAGATTTCTCATACCATTTCCTACGCTTAATGCTAGTTTTGGGAAACTAATGTGTTCAGTAACGAATTTCAACTCGATTCTCGTTGTGCCGAAGTTGTGACTAGTTGAACTTAGCGGTGCATATAGTGCATATGGGAGTATATAGTGAATTGTGTTACTCAGTATATATCCACTGACAGATGTCTATCTCTTTGTATGTATACAAAGAGGGGGGTATATGTCTTAGCTTATTGTAAAAAGATGTACTTTTTTCACTTTATATACACCGATAGATAGTGACATATTAAAAGGAGGCAATTTAGGCGCTAAACACAGCATCCCCCCTATTACACTTATACAGAAGGGCTGTTCACAAAGTACAGTTGACGTCAGTCTGGGGGCACACACACACACACACACGCACACACACAAAACACACACACACACACAACACACACACACACCACACACACACACACACACCCCACACACCCCACACACACACACACCAGACACACACACGCACACACACACACACAAAAACACACACACACACACACACAACACACACACACACACACACACCCACACACACACACGCACACACACACACCACACACACCAAAACACACACACGCACACACACACACGCACACACACACACACGCACACACAAAGCACACGCACACACACGCACACACACACACACGCCCACACACACACACACACACACACACACCACACACCCCCCACAACACACACACAAAACACCACACACACGCCACACACACAACACCCACACCACACACACACACACACACACACACGCACACACACACACGCCACAACACGCACACACACGCACACACGCACACACACACTCACGCACACACGCACACACACACACGCACACACACGCACACACACACACACGCACACACACACACACACACACACCGCACACAACACACACACACACACACACACACCACGTGCGTACGTATTTTTACAATGAAAGTTAAGTGACACAAGAAGTTTTCTTTCCCCGGGGGACCCACATGTTTACTTACCCCCGGGGGACCCACAAGTTACTTATCCTGGGGCCCCCCACATCTACTTTCCCCGGGGCATCCACATGTTACTTACCCCGGGCCCCCACATGCTATTTTACCCGGGACACCCACAGTTTACTTACCCCGGGGCCCCCACATGCTATTTTCCCCGGGGCACCCACAAGTTACTTACCCCGGGCCCCCAATGCTACTTTCCCCGGGGCACCCCCATGTTACTTACCCGGGCCCCCACATGCTATTTTCCCCGGGGGACCCACAAGTTACTTAACCCGGGGCCCCCACATGCTACTTTCCCCGGGGCACCCACATGTTTTTCTTACCCCGGGGCCCCCCAATGCTATTTTTCCCCGGGGGACCCACAAGTTACTTACCCGGGGCCCCACATGCTACTTTCCCCGGGGCACCCACATGTTACTTACCCCGGGCCCCCACATGCTATTTTTCCCCCGGGGGACCCACAAAATTCTTATCCCGGGGCCCCCCCTGCTATTTTCCCCGGGGGAAACCCCCATGTTTTTACCCCGGGCCCCCACATGCTATTTTTCCCCGGGGGACCCACAAGTTACTTATCCCGGGGGCCCCCCCCGCACTTTTCCCCCGGGGACCCACATGTTACTTACCCCGGGGCCCCCCCCTTGCTTTTTTCCCCCCGGGGGACCCACAATTACTTACCCGGGGGCCCCCCATGCTACTTTCCCCGGGGCCCCACTGTTACTTACCCCGGGGCCCCCCCATGCTATTTTTCCCCCGGGGGA
>NW_026505050.1:0-17501 GCF_026875155.1 Cherax quadricarinatus
CCACTACCACACTTTATTCCATTCCATCCTCCACTAATCTACTAATATCAAAACAAAACAAAAGTGACAGACTCAGGGACTACACCCATTCCAGCTCTACCCTGCACCCAACCCTAACATAACACCTACCGTCAGATTACGAAAACCCACTGGGAAACTATTTACCCACACCTTCCCATATAGTAGCCTATTCCTGCAAACCCTACGATTCACACTCGCTGCAAGTGCCATCACCCTACAATCACCCCCCACCTCCCGCATACCCCAAGAAACATACAAAAAATCTGCCACCACGTACATCACAGCCCGCCGAATGTCCTTGGAAACCTCACCCACATCAAAGTGCAATGCCCTCAAGGTAGAGATGTTACTCCCCCCCCCCCGCCGCCACTATACCTAGGATCCTCGCTAACCATGTCCTTACAACCCCCAAATTTTCACAAAAATACACAGCATGAAAAGCTGTCTCCTCCTCCCCACAATTTTGACAATTCCCCGCACCTACATAACCCATTCTATATAGCACAGACCTTGAAGCTAGAATTCCCAGAAAAAACCTATATAGCAATTCACGAACCTTCGGCTTTAATCTAATCTTTCGAAAGTCTTCCCAAATGCCCCTCCAATAATACATCGGGTATGTATCTAGTCCCTGTATCACCTCTCCCTGCCTACCTGTCCTCCCAAGCCTAACCTTTACCTTCCTTACATCCTGGATTGTCAATAAATTACGCATATCTTCACACATCAATAACTCCTTCCCCTTCCACCATTTCCTCACATCCTCCATGACCTCTCCCAACCTTATACCCCTCTCCCCTCCTGCCCTTAGGTACCTCTGCTTCACATATACTGCCTTAACACATGTGTCCAAAGGTATGAGACCCAGCCCACCCAGTTGCACGTCCGTCATTACCACCTCCTTCCGAAGCCACGGCCTCCCATAACCCCACACATACCTCAAAACCCCCCTCTCCTGTTCCTGAATATCACATGCCCTCAGGGGATATACTTCTGCCACTCCCCACACTTTACTATACACCAGTGTGTTTACCACCATCACCCTCTGCTGCAACGTTACGTCCCCGGCCCTCCACCCTCACATAATACCCATCGCTCTACTCACAACATCCCTTGAATTTACCCTCTGCGCGTCCCCAGCCTCTGCCATGTGCACCACCCCGCATATCTTAAGTCTTTCCACAACGTTCCACCCATACAATTCCCCCCCCACCCATGTACCTACTTCCATTAACTTAGACTTTGCTCCAGTAACCCTCATCCCAGTCGCCGCACCAAAAATCTCTATTATACGTCCCACATTCCCCAATCCTATTTCCTCTCCCACCAAAATTGTGGTGTCATCCTAAACTCGGTACCTGACGAGCCGGGCTGTGGCTCGTACGATGGTTTTCGTGCAGCCAGCAGTAACAGCCTGGTTGATCAGGCTCTGATCCACCAGGAGGCCTGGCCACAGACCGGGCCACGGGGGCGTTGAACCCCGGAATTCTCTCCAGGTAAACTCCAGGCAATACCCCACAATCCCACATCTGCCAGGACCTTTCCCTCCCCGTTCCCACACTCCTTCCTCTATAAGCCTATAAAAAGGGTCCTGCATGCATGCAAAGAGGATTTGTGACAAGGGACAACCCTGTCTCAAACCCTTCCCCATCTGTACCGGCAGCCCTAATTCCCATTAACTTGTACCCTGACTCTCGCAGGTGTATACGAAGTAGTCACCCACTGCACAATCTCATCCCCAAAACCCTGTTTTTGTAAATACGCCACAACATACGTCTATCAACACAGTCATAAGCATGCCTCCAATCGATCCCCAAGATCCCCCCCCTTGTCTGCCCTCCACGAAATCCCTAATTCTTCCATGCCCCTCACGCATACTTCGACCTGGAATCCCATACTGTCCTTAATGTAGAACAAGATCAATTACCTTCTTCATGCGATTGCCCAAAACCTTCACAAATATTTTATAATCAGCGCATATGAGGGATATCGCCCTATAGGCACCCAGGGTCCTCCCTCCCTCCTTCATAAACCAAAACAACTACCCCCGTGCCCTGCGTTTTCCCCAACACTCCCCCTTCCTTCATACAGTTAAGCAACGTGACCAGACATTCCTTCATACAGTCCCAGTGTGCAATATAAAAATCGTTAGGAATCCCATCCATCCCTGGCACTTTTTCCCTACTCAAGCTCATTACCGCCTCCCTCACCTCCTCCTCACTGATCCTACCCTCAAGCTCCGCCCTCTCTTCCTCCCCTAAAATTCCCCGAATTCCCTCCCCTATAATCTCTCCCTCCCTCCCTCCACCCTTCCCCTGCTTAAAATTCTCCCTGAACCAATGATCAGCATAGTTACTCACTCCATCAGTGGTTCTTAGTACCTGCCCCACACTATAGCCCCCCACCCCTTAACACACCTCTAATCCCATATTCACGGTCATCTGCTGTCTTTCCCTGAACCTCCACAAAACACATTCTGACGGTTTATCACCCCATAGTACCTCTTCTAATCCTTCCCTCACACGTATCGCATCAAAACGAGAAATCTGTATATCCTTCAATCTTCCCCTTAAAACCTCAATTTACCCATGCCTACCACCCCCATCCCATTCATAGCAATCATTGAGCTGCCCCTCCAGGTATTTCTGTAATCCAAACCTCCACCGCACCTCATCCCATCCTCTATGCTGGTACTAATCCTTAATCCGCCATTTAGCTTGCATCTCCCACCATCCCAAAACATCCTCCTCGATGTTGCGTGCCTCCCAGAATTGTCTCCACCAGTCCCTGAATGTAAACCCCTCCTCCTCCCCCTGAAGTAACCTCATTCATTTTCCAATAACCTGCATACAGGAGAACCATACCATCCCATGCCACCTCTGCCAACACTGCACGATGGTCCGAAAAACCTACATCAACCGTCAGCACGTTCTACTGTAATCTCACGAGTTATGTATATGCGATCTAATCTGGCAGCATAACCTCTCCGCATAAACGTGTGCTCCACATTCCACTCATCACCCCTGACTACATCATAAACCCCTGTTTCCCTCAATAAATCTCTCAACACCCCAATCACACACCCTGCACCCCTCGGCTCCACATCCTTATTTCTAATTACACAATTCCAGTCCCCACCTACTATGGAAACCATGGGTAAACCCCACAAGTGGAAAACATTCTGCATAAAATTCACCTTTATCCTTCTGTTGCTATCTGCCGGCATACACATCCACAGTAAACACTAATCTACCCCCAGAGCCCCTCTATCCTCACTACCCTCCCCTCCCCCCTCTTCCCATGCGAGCACTTGAAATGGGCTGGATTCCCTCACTGCCACTGCCACCCCACCCTTTACTTTCCCTGAACTACCAGCATACATCCTAAACCCTTTCAACCTCAACTCTCAGCCACACTTAAAATTGTGTTCCTGTATAAAGCACACATCAACATCAAAACGCCTCAAAACATTCTCGAACCATACATGTTTAACTTCAGCTCTAAGGCCACTCACATTGTGAGGGAAAAGTTCAATAGATAGGAGTAGTGAGGGAGTATATAGTAACAATAATTTCATTGCCGGCTACTTGTTAAGGTAGGGTCAGTCTAGCTCCCGCTATCCCTTCCCCTCCTTCTTCCCCCCCCCGAAAGGTGACGTGTTGGGCTCCGGTCCAAACAGTAATCACTAGACTCACAGCTCCCAGCACTACTGTAAGTACATGCCTGCCTTGTATTCTAGTGGATTTATTGGTTGAAAGCTTCACTTTTGACCAATAATAAATTTAGTCCTTTCAGTCTTGCTCTAAGTTGACTGTTGTAATAATCACCACATCTTTTAGGTATTGTACTTATCATGGAGAGTGATTTCTTAAGCAGTGGGTAACCTGTCTATCTTTCCAGCTTGGATGACAGAGAGGGTCACCTGTCAATCAATGAGTAGAATTGAAGGAGACGGACTAACTTCCTGAGACGTCCCATCATATAGATACTTGCCTGTGCACCTGTATGAAGTTGCAGGAGGTAACCCCTCATCATTGCAGTGGTAAAGAACCTGCTTTCCTGTCATCGGGATATAATACTCACGGCTATACTGTGAAGAACAAACCGGTGGGTTGTAACCAACACCTGCTACCCCCCCCCATCATCGGCAATGGCTACGATTTCAACACTCAGTGTCACCAACACCAGACACCCCTGTATATATTAGCGTTGAATTCAGTTATCATTTATATTTTTCATTTTTCATTTTCTTTAATGTAGGATTAATATTTCATATTTAAGTGTTTTATATTTTCTATATAATAAAGTGTTTATGTTTGTTTGTTATTTCTTTTTCTATTCACTAATTTTCCTGAGAGGAGCCAGCCTTGGTAATACTGTCTGAAGTTGTTACAGGGCTGAGTAAGCCTTCACAAGTGGCGACCTTCCCGGGATACACTCTACTGAATAAAGGATTCAACTCCATCTCGAATCTACCATTGGAACTTCAACGCCGCATACCACAGACGGTTACCACCAGCCATGAGTAATCATTCTCTTTTGGTAGGACTACAGTACGGGTATTTAAAAGATTTGGTGATTGTTATGGGTCTCAATTTATTGTAAGTCAAGTCAGGCAGGATATAATATTTAATTCTTCTGCACCTAATTTGTGTGAGCTTGAAACACTTTGGAGGATTAGACTCTAGGGACCCGAGATTTTCCAGTGACAATTTGTTTCATTGAGCTCTTTATTATATCAAGGGAACTTTCGTAGGACACTCTTGATTTGTTGGTGAGAAGATTGGATGGTCAAGTGACGCCATTCTACTTACTGTTTGCTCGGAGCCGGCATAGAACCCTTTGTTTTAATTAATACATATTGTTTAATTAAAGCAGGGATCGAGCCCTCTGGTTTATTTACAGTTTGAGCGGAGCAGGAATTGAACCCTCCGTTTTCTTTAATACTCATTTCATTTCCCCTGATAGTTTAAGTTATTCTTGCAAGTATAGATGCATACCAGTTTTGGATGAATGCTGGAAGTAAGTTAGGAATAACGGAAAAATTTAGAATCTTTCATTAGTGCTAAGATCCAGGAAAGACTTGAAAGAGAGAATAGAAAGAGAAAGAGAGGATAAAAAGGAAAGAGATCGAATTGAAAGAGAAAACCAAGATAGACAGAGAGAAGACAAAAAGGAGAGTGATAGACATGATCGTGAGAGAGCTAAAGTACGTGAAGAACAAGTTAAATTAAGGGAACTGGAGGAAAGAGCAAAGGATAGAGAAATTGAAGAAAGAGCTAAAGAACATGAGTTGAGTGAGAGAGAAAAGGATCGCGAGCTCGAACAAGCTCGCCTTGAATTAGAGAATAAAAAGTTAACTTTCTCACAACAGCAATTAGATGAAGGAGTAATGGAATAACGTGCAGCTAGTGCACATATTCCAACACCTAATTTACCTCCCTTCACAGAGGGGGAAGACATAACTTCATACATTATCAGGTTAGAAAATACCGCTACCCTCTGTGAATGGCCTGCTGACACCTGGGCTACCAGGTTAGGAATGTTATTTTCTGGTACAGCCTTGAATATCTATGCAACTTTGTCGCAGGATATCATATGTAATTATAACCCTACTGAAGAAGGCGACCCCTTAAAGCCTATCAAAAAACACAAATTCTTACGGGAAAGTTTTCCCAGGTATGCCCCCTTTACAGCCTGGCCAGAACTTTCAGCGCTACAGGTAACACTCTTTCGTTTGTTCGATTTTTGGATAGAGAGTTCAGGAATTGATCACAGTTATGAATCTCAGAGATTTCCCATGGTTGCTGACCAGTTCCTGACAGCTCTTCCCCATCAGATACGAACATTCATCGGGGAACATAACCTGATTAAAGTGAGGAAGTTGCTGAGGCTGCTGACCTGAAATGCTGAGGCTCAATTCCTAAAAAAGAACCCTAAAGGGATCGAACCCTAAGGGCAAGGGTTCACAGCCTTAAGAAATAAAAGCCTCTAGGGGAAAGTAAAATGACTTCTTTTATTCCTGTTTGTCATTTGTGTGGAGTTAAGGGACATACACGTCCAGATTGTCCTTCAAGAAGGTCCAAAAATTGGAAGATGTTTTAAAGACTGTAATGACCAAGCACCCCCCTGGTTCAGGAACAGTTAAGGGACTTAATGTATCTACCATTTTACGAGACACTGGATACACATGTATAGTCATTTTTGAAAAAGCTGTTTTCCCCAATCTTAAAGAAACTCATTCCTCTGCTATACTTTCAGACTACTTGGGCCGTATGGACACTTTTCCTACCATCCTTGTTACATTAGGTCTAAATGGTTCACAGGGTTGGTCTGAAGCAGTACTAGGCTCCCATCACTTCCTGCTCCGTACTAATAGGTAATGTAAAAGGGGCCATTCTTCCTTCTGAGGTTGACCTTTCAGCACCAAGATGGACATAAGTGTTTCAGATCCTCTTTCCCGTAGAGTCAGAGAAGCCCCTCGAAAGTTCAAAAGGGGACAGTGTCTCGCGAGAAATTCATGTGGGATTAAAACCAGTGATGCACTCTCGAAGCGAGGTAGTAGGATCACCGGTTCACTTGTTAGATGAAAGTGAAGGTATCACCTCCAATACCATGTCTTGACTAGGGCTTAGACCAAAGCCCAGGCTTCTCCTACTGTCCATCCTTTGATTTTCCCTGACTTTAAGCCTTTAGATATATCGAAAGACTCCTTAGTCAATTTACAACGTAATTGCCCTTCTCTTCAGAATTGCCATAATGCGGCTAAACAAAATCAAGTGATCCAAAGGAGAAACTTTTCATATAAATTTGAATATGTAAAAGGTATCTTGTACAAGTCAGTATTCAAATTAAATTCAGATGAGATAGACTATTCCATCTTAGTTGTTCCAAGTCAATGCAGAGAGACATTTCTTAAAATGGCTCATGACCTGCCAGTGGCTGGACATTTCTCGCATCGTAAAACCTTAAATAAAATTAGGGAAACCTATATTTGGCCAAAAATGTCCTCAGATGTCACTACCTATTGTAGATCGTGTAAAGTTTGCCAACTGTCATCCTCCCGAGGTACCAGGAGAGTACCTATCGTCAAAATGCCAGTCTTTACAGTACTTTTTGAAAGAGTAGCTATTGATGTCGTTGGTCCTTTATCACCACTTTCATCTGGGGGACATAGATATATATTAACATTAGTTGATTATGCTTCAAGTTTCCCTGAAGCCGTTCCCTTTAAAAACCATAACTACTACAGAGGTGGCTGAAGCCCTTTTGGGCCATCTCTCCAGAGTGGGCATCCCTAAGAATTTTTCTCTGACCGTGGATAAAAATTCACATCCCGACTTAATGCAACATCTCTAAACCCAAATTCTAGGAGTGAAGCCTCTCTTCACAACACCCTATCATCCCAGCTGTAATGGGAGGATTGAGCGCCAGCATTCGATTCTCAAGTCCATTTTAAGGAAACTTTGCTCCCTTAAACCTAAAGAGTGGCATCGTTACCTACCCTGTGCTTTGTTTGCCATGAGGGAAGTTCCCAGTGACTCTTTGGGGTTTTCACCTTTTGAACTTCTCTATGGCAGACAGGCCAGAGGCCCATTGTCCATCCTTCATGACTTATGGACTAATGAGGTAAATGCTGAGGTTCAGTCTTCTTACCAGTTTCTCCTTGACCTTAGATCCAAACTTGAAGAGACCTCTGACAGTTTCGAAAAACCTAAGCTTGTCAATGGACCAGTACAAAACCTATTTTGATTCCAAAAGTCAGAGGAGAAGTTTTAAAGAAGGAGATGAAGTTCTTGTACTTTTGCCTATCAAGTCAAATAAATTATTAGTAGCATGGAAAGGTCCATATAAAGTATTAAAAATTTGTGGGAATGTTGACTACCTTATAGAAGTCAAGGGGAAACCTAAGCTTTATCATATCAACATCCTTAAGAAATATTACCGAAGAAATTCGGTTAACTGCCTTAATAACTGACTTAGTTTTCCCACACGAACTTGATAAGACAACTGAAGAATGTAATGTGTGTGTAATTGACACCTCTAACAGACTATGATGAAGAACTACATGACTTGGTGACTCTTGACCACTCTGGCGCAACCAACATTAATATTAATGAATCTTTGGATGACCATAAGAGACATGAACTACTTCAAGTGTGAGTACTTTTCAAAACGTCTTTACTGATATTCCAGGGGGTTACCTCCACGGTATCCCATAAGATTGCCTTAGTGACTGACAATTTCCCATCAAACGGAAATTTTTACCCAGTTCCAGTTCACCTTAGGGATGCATTTGACCGAGAGGTAGACAAATTATTAAAACTAAAGATCATTGAACCTTCAGTATCTGCATATTGCTCGCCAGTAGTCATGATTAAGAAGGAGGATAATTCATAAGACTTGCTACTGACTTCAGAGGCCTTAATGCTATTACTTGGTGGGATCTGAGCCCATGCTCTTAATAGCTATAGTGGGTCTACACATTTTAATGACGCTTCCCTTTTTTTCAGAGATTGATATTGCCCCAGGCATATCATCAAGTTAATGTTAGATCCTTCTTCAAGCAGTACTTCGCTTTTCCCACACACCAAGGCTGATGCAATATAGAACTATGCCCCTTTGGTTTGGTACTGCCTGCGCTACCACGTGAGACTGATGAGAAAGGGGCTTGGGTAATATGCCAAAAAGTTTCAAATTTATTTTGGTAACATTTACGTAATGACATCCACGTGGGGGCGAACAAAGTCCAAACATTAACATCAGTTTTGCGTAGGTTACGCTCACATGGCCTCCTGCCAAGCTGAAGAAATGCTTCCCTTGGGTAAAAACACATTAGATATCTTGGACTGATACTTTCTAATAACTCTATGCAGCCTCTCCTCAGTAAGATCAAAGCTTTATTAGAATTTAAATTCCCCAAAACCAAGAAGCTCATGCTTAGCTTTCTTGGTTCTGTAAATTTTTATTCACGGTTTATCCCAAACCTTACTGATCTTACAGGCATCTTATCCAACTTCCTTAAAAAGTCTGTGAAGGAACCTCTTGAACTTTCCGACGTAGCTCGGGAAAAGTTTAACGAGATTAAAAGTATCTTCTCGAAAGACCCTATACATGTACTTAAGATTCCAGATATTAATAAAACATTTTGTTTGAGAACTGATGCCTCCCATACTGGCTTAGGTGCGGTGTTACTACAATACCATGATGGTACTCCCTTCCCTGTATGCTTCCTAAGCCGGAAACTCCTTCCTGCAGAAACAAGATACTCCACAATAGAAAAGGAATGTTTAGCCCTTGTGTTGGGTATCTCCAAACTCAAATTTTATTTGCTGGGAAAAGAATTCATTTTAGAAACGGACCACAAACCATTGATATACCTAGAAACTTTTAAGGGAACCGACAGTCGCCTCTTGAGGTGGACATTGGCACCCAGGCTTTTAAGTTCCATATTGTGTATATCAATGGTTCATCCAATTATTTCTCTGACTGGTTAAGTCATGACAGTCAGTAGAAGATTTGTTGTAATAAAGTTGGTAGAATTACCGACAATATGTAAAGTAAAAGGACACAAGTGCAACTAATGTGACATTTATTGTGGCAACGTTTCGCTCTCCAGGAGCTTTATCAAGCCATTACAAACAATACATGGACACAGAGGGTATATAAAGGCTCAGAGTGAGGTGAATACTAGTGAGGTACCATTTCGATGTTTCACTAGTGGTAGTGTAGTAGTAGTAGTAGTGGTAGTGACAAAAGTAATACAATATGGTAGAGCAATTAATTCGTACATGAGTAAAAGGATATAAAAGCTATTACTTGGGTAACATAAAAATAGGTTGGACAAATATAAACGGGAATGAGGCAGCTTGTTTCAGTGTTCATTTTCTCTGTGCTTTGTGTAGTATAACAGGAGAGACTATGTGATGGCAGGTTTACTGTTTTCAGGAGGATTCTTGCTAAGACTTCGGAGAGGGTTTGAAGTTTCCCGTTGTTTTGTTTAATTGTATTCGAAACAGCGATCAGTGCTGATTCAAGGCACTTGCGTGTGCGGAAATTAGTTTTTTTATCACTAATTGGGCGCTCTGAATTTCATAAGATGATTGGTGGAATTTCGTGTTGTACACAGGCGTTGTTTAAGTTGTCGTTCCTACATCTATGTTTTTCATTGAGGGGGTGTCGAGGTTTCTTGCTGTTTCACCTACGTAGATCTTGTCACAGCCTCCACAGGGTATAGTGTAAACTCCTAATTGACTGGTTCGTGGTGTTTGGGGTTTTGTCCTGGTTAGATCCTTTATTGAAGTGGTAGAAGCGATGGCGACTCTGGTGTTAGTTTGTGAAAGTACTTTTGAGACGTTTAGTGCAACCTGGCTGTTGGGAAGAATTATAACTTTGTTGGGAGCGGTGTTGATGCGTGGAAAATTGATGATCTGAAGAGCTCTTTCTTGCAGTCTTTGATGAAAAAAGAAGGAAATTGAAACTCATTTGAATGTTTGGTGAATGTAAGTACCATTCCTCGTCAGAAACTCAGGACTAAAAAATTCCCGGTATGCTCTTGGGAAAAAACCCCGATGATGATGCCTCTTTTGGTCTTGGTATCTTGACTGGAATAGAAGTGTGTGAGATCATTTTTGTTGGTGGGTTTCCGATAAACTTGAAAATCTTAGGTTGTTGTCTACTTTGTGAATGAGGACGTCGAGGAAAGGTAGCTTGTCATTGGACTCTTCTTCTAGTGGTAAACTGAATCGCTGGTTCAACTGCGTTGAGCCTTGCCTGAAGATCCCGTACATCAAAACGTTTTGGAGTTATTACGAGGACATCGTCCAGTAACGTAACCAAGTGACGCTTGAAGGGATGATGTTGGCGAAGTGTTCGGACTTTTAGGTGTTCCATGTTAAGTTGGCTAGGACGGCACTTATTGGGGACCCCCTTCCCATGCCCTAGGTTTGTTTGTAGAGCTTGTTATTGAAGGAAAAACAGTTGAAGTTGACACAGATTTCAATCAAGTCAACAAAATCTCCGGGAGGTAAAGGGAAAATTAAGGTCCTGGCTGCTTTACGTCGTAGAACCTCGATGGCTTTTTGGTAGGTACTTTTTGTGAAGAGGGAAGTCACATCCAAATGCTTAGTTCTTGTTTACGGAATGGGGAGGTTACGGATGCGGTTGAGAAGGTCGCCTGAGTGTTTAAGATGAGCGGGGCTGATGGTCCCCAGAAGGCAGGAAAGATGTTTGGCAAGAACTCCGGCTAGTTTGTGTGGAGCACTGCCTATTCCTGACGTGATTGGTCTGAGAGGAATATTGTGTTTATGGGTCTTGGGTAAACCATACATGTGTGCTGGTTTAGGGTTGCTTGGTAACAAGTACAGAAGTTTCTTCCCTTCTCTAGTGCGTTTGAGTATTTGTCTGGTTTTGTATAGAAAGTCTTTGGTGAGCGTCTCCCACCAAACATTCACTGAGTTACAATTTCCTTCTTTTTTCATCAAAGACTGCAAGAAAAGAGCTCTTCAGATCATCAATTCTCCACGCATCAACACCGCTCCCAACAAAGTTATAATTCTTCCCAACAGCCAGGTTGCACTAAACGTCTCAAAAGTACTTTCACAAGCTAACACCAGAGTCGCCATCGCTTCTACCACTTCAATAAAGGATCTAACCAGGACAAAACCCAAGCACCACGAACCAGTCAGTGCAGGAGTTTACACTATACCCTGTGGAGGCTGTGACAAGATCTACGTAGGTGAAACAGCAAGAAACCTCGACACCCGCCTCAATGAACACACATACGCATGTAGGAACGACAACTTAAACAACGCCATGTAGGAACGACAACTTAAACAACGCCTGTGTACAACACCGAAATTCCACCAATCATCTTATGAAATTCAGAGACGCCCAATTAGTGATAAAAGAAACTAATTTCCGCACACGCAAGTGCCTTGAATCAGCACTGATCGCTGTTTCGAATACAATTAAAGAAAACAACGGCAGCTTCACCATCTCCGAAGTCTTAGCAAGAATCCCCCTGAAAAACAGTAAACCCTGCCATCACATAGTCTCTCCTTTATACTACACAAAAACACAGAGAGTGAACACTGAAACAAGCTGCCTCATTCCCGTTTATATTTGTCCAACCTATTTTTATGTTACCCAAGTAATAGCTTTTATATCCTTTTACTCATGTACGAATTAATTTTCTCTACCATATTGTATTTCTTTTGTCATACCCTACTACTACGCTACCACTAGTGAACATCGAAATGGTACCTCACATAGTATTCACCTCACTCTGAGCCTTTTATATACCCTCTGTGTCCATGTATTGTTTGTAGGCTTGATAAAGCTCCTGGAGAGCGAAAACGTTGCCACAATAAATGTCACAATTTGTTGCACTTGTGTCCTTTTACTTTACAGAAGATTTGTTGCCTTACACGACTTCCACATGTTAGAACTTTTTCCTCGCCTATTCTTCTTATACTCCTTGACTATAAGTCTTGGTATGGGGGTGTGAGGGGAAAAGTTCAAAAGATAGGAAACGAGGGCAGTATAATAGAACCAATAATTTCACTGCGCTGGCCTACTTGGACGGTAGGGTAAGTCAAGCTCCCACTATTCCTCCCGGCCTTTTTTCTCCTCCCCGAAAGGGGTAGTTCATTGCCGGCTACTTGTAAGGTAGGTAATTGTGGTTGGTGTATGTTGGGGGGGGGTGAGCAAGCCTCGCCCGCTTATTCCCGCTTTTTTCCTGTGTGGCCTAACCCCCAAAGTGATAGTTTGCTGCCGGCTGCTTGTAAAGTAGGGTCATTCTAGCTCCCGCTATCCCAACCCCTCCTTCTTTCCCGCCCGCCCCCGAAAGGGTACGGTGTTGAGTGCTCTGTCCCCAACGAGTCTAACATTCACTAGACTCACAGCTTCCCAGCACAACTGTAAGTACATAGCCTGCCTTGTTTTCTATTGGATTTATTAGTTGAAATCTTCACTTTTGACCATACAAAAACTTAATCCTTTCAAGTCATGCTCATAAGTCTGACTGATTTCCGGTAATAATCAACCACGTCTTTTAGGTATATGTACTATCATAGGAGAGTGATTCTTAAGCAGTTGGGTAACCTTCTATCTTTCCACTGAACAGACAAGGAGGGTCACACTGTCAATCATCGAGTAGAACAGAAGATATGGACTAACTTCCCCGAGTTGTCCCATGACATAGATACTTGCCTGTGCACCTGTGTTGAAGTTGCAGGAGGAACCCCTCATCATTGCAGTGTTAAAGAACCTGCTTTCCTCTCATCAGGATATAATACTTATGGCTATACTGTGAAGAACGAACCGTGGGTTGTAACCAACACCTGCGACCCTCCCCCCCCATCATCGGCAACGGCTATGATTTCAACACTCAGTGTCACCACACACCAGACACCCCTATATATATTAGCGTTGAATTCAGTTATCATTTTATATTTTTCATTTTTCATTTTCTTTAATATAGGATTAATATTTCATATTTAAGTTTTATATTTTCTATAATAAAGTGTTTAATTTGTCTGTTATTATTTCTTTTTATATTCACTAATTTTTCTGAGGAGGAGCCAGCCTTGTAATACTGTCTGAAGTTGTCACAGGGCTGAGTAAGCCTCACACACATTTATAGTTAAACACACAGATGCAAAAAAGGTGGTTTTTCTCTATGTTTCTGTGTCCTGTCTATAACGCTTTTATTACTCCTGTCTTCTCCCATACACTCTTGCCCTCCTTGATTCCCCCCCTCTCCTGTGCACTACTACTGCTCTTTCTTAGTTACTCCCGCCCATGTCTTCTTGCCAGGTCGCTGAGCTGGAGTAACGACCTCGTCATCTGACAGGTCTCCAACTCTCTTCCTAGAAGCCCCCTCAATCTCCATGTCATTATTTCCACCCTCCCTGTGCACCTCAGCATCCACCTGCAACAACTGCAGCATGCCAGATCCTGACCCCGTCGACCCCGTGGCCTGTCCAGTCAGATCGTCAACCATCAGAAGTCCCCCGTCTAGAGCAGGGTTCTCCTCCGCTGGCATGTCTAGGAAGGACTTAATCATCTCCTGCAGAGGTTCAGATAATTCCTGCAGGTCACCAGCCTCCCCCCCCCACTCCCACAGGCTGCTGCTCCACTTCAGGTTCTTCCTGTGGGGGAGCTACCGAAGCTTCTGGTAGAGTCATACAACGCTCCTCCACACCGTCCACTTCGTCCGCCCAATTTCCTTTGCCTGCTGCAACCACCGCAGCATATGAAGGAGCCACCAGCGACTCTGTGGCTACTGGTATTTCCTTTGACCGTAGAGCTGCAGCCTTACCACACCCGGCTGCCATGTGATCAAAAGCACCACACAGCAGACACGTTTTACATTGTCCCGAGTAAGTCACGAACACCTGGACAACATACGAGGGGATAGGTCTTCTCAAAGTCGTCTTGATATTGTAAAATCCTGCAGGAAGCCCCGTGTAGATTCCATCCTTCCAAAGTCACAGCATGTACCTTACCATAGCTTTGAAAAGTCTCTCCAATATCCACGTCATCTGCTTCAAAAGGAACATTCCGAATCCTCACCCAGGTGTAGTATTTGGAGGCATCCCACAGGCGTACCTCCAGCCCAAATGAAACGGTGATACATCTCTCCTGGTAGTCAGTTACCGTCCTTTTGTAAGCTTCCACTGTGCAGAATTTGACGAAAATCCTTGTATTGCCAACTCATCGTTGGCAATACAGAAAGTATCCCTGATGATCGTCGGCAGCAAAACAAGAGGCATTTGTAGGGTAAATTGCCCCTTTGACTAAGTCAACACGCACAGTGTTACTCCTCCTGCGGCCACTGGCAGCCATCTTGGAGAAAATAGGAAGTTGCGCAACAGAGAAAGCAGGAGCTTTTGCGCAGCACGTCCACACGGCCCGAGAGCGAAGAGGACAATGATCGAGTAGTATTGACCAATAACAACATTGCACTAGCCAAGGACTCGAACCAATGCTGCTTTGGCCTGCCTCATGGTGGGAGAAAATGCATGAAAATGGCTTCAGTTTTCCCGAGGTGTAATGATAGTTTGTCTACTAGCCATTTGCTGCAGGACTCCAGTTCCAGTGTTAATACATTAGCTATATCTTGTGGGTCTTTACCTGACACTAACAGAGCACTGTCATCTGCATACGGTAGGAGTTTGCACTTGACACTGATAGGCATGTCATTGACATAACATAAGGATAATAAGGGACCCAGAATACTACCTTGGGGAACTCCACATGCTATCGGCAGGGGTTCTGATTCAGTTTTGTTGATTTTGACAATTTGTCTCCTGTTGCTAAGGTAGGACTTAAACCAGTCTACAGAACCTATACTGATAGCTTGAAGATTTTTACATAATATATTGTGGTTGACAGTATCGAAGGCCTTTTGCAGGTCTAAGGTTTCCATACCTATGAGGTTCCCCATTGACATTTCAGTTCTCAGGTAATCCATCAGATTAATTAGGGAGGTGTCAGTTGACTAAGATCTTCTAAAGCCCGATTGATAGCTATGGAGAATGTTGTTGTCATTAAGGTACTTAACTACTTGAGAGTACACCGCCCTCTCTAGAATTTTGGATATTATACTGAGTATACTAACAGGCCTATAGTTGCTTACATCACACCTGCTATTTTTCTTGAAGATAGGAGTAACTCTGGCCTCCTTGAACCCCTCCGGTACGGTATTAGTGGTGATTGATAGATTTATTATGTGAGCAATAGGGATTGACAGTTGAGAAGCACCATCTTTTAGGAACTTAGACGGTATGGAAAATTGCATTTATCTGTATGTATAATTATGTACATAACAGTAAATGAACATAGATAATTATTATTTATCAGTTAGACAAGTAGGATTTTGGGACACCTAGGTCGCAAAAATGTCCACCTTCGATACCTACCACTGTCATATCCACAAGTTGCTCTGGACCTATTAATTAAATGAATTATACATCAGGAATTCTTGTAAATATATAAATTTGTGAATTGTATATTAAAAAATTATTATATATAAATTCACATATACATAACAAAAGGAAAATATGTCTTAATATCACTCACCAATTTGACTGGATATTAAGTTGTATCATGCTCAGAAAAACCTCGCTAACTAAATTTATGAAAACACTGGCCAGAATTATACACAAATCTAGAGAGCTTATCTGAGGTTCATGGAGCTGTCTTGTCCAGTCGTCTGATATCTCAAGTTATGCAGGAATGCACATCCAACAATTTCGCCTCCTATTTGAGAGGTGTCAATCCAATTTTAACCTCTAGAGCATGAAAAATTCTTTCCATTACATTAACGTTGTATCCAATTCAAAACCAAGATGGCGAGTCTACTGCCCAGACGCAGGCTTTCCGTTTTCTATGACAAATATTATTAAATACAGTATAGGCCATCTATTTACCTAAAAATTACCGTATTTCCGGAGAATATATACAGTATTTTCCACAGACGGATGTTATCCCGCCAGGCCATAAAAGGGTTAACCTGCTACGTTTCTTTTGAATAGTCATTAGATACACTTACTAGTTGACAACTGTTTGGGTTACCCCTTTTGGTAAGTATGTTTGAAACTTATCAAGTCTGTGTTAAAGGTATTTGATGCAGCTGGTATTACTTACTAGTGTTGATGCAACAGATGTTAGTAGGAATTGAAACAATTTGCCACCTTAATTTTCGTGGGATACCTCATCGAAGGAGTACTATGTTAGAACTAACTTCTGGTTTATGGCAAAACCCCAACTGTTTTTGTTGTTGCCAAGCTTTCTGGGTTATGCCTTAACTCTTTAATTTTTAAACAATAGGCTTTGCCTTTTGCTCCTTTTGTAAGTCTCTGCACTCTGTTCCTCACCTTTGGAATTCATTTAGTGCTGCAATATCCTGTCTGTTTGCTTTAAATTTTTTTAGCAGCTGGTCTCCTGAATTTCATATTACCTATTATCCAGTAGTCCATCCAGAGTTCAGTTCTTCGTTTAATCCTAACCTCTTTAACGGTGCAATATTATCAAGGATGGTAGTGAACGTTGTTCTGAAAATTTCCCAGGGATCGTTTGCGTCCGTGCAACTTATCACTGTCCAGTCACAATTGTGTAGCCTATTTACCAGTGTTTCTTTACTGTAGTTTCTAGTTGACCTCATTTTTACTGTCCTGTGCAGGCCTATCCTTTCCCTAGTGATTTTCCTAGTGCAGTAAATGATGAAATGATCACAAAACCTGACTGACTAATGTTTCACAGAGCGGGTTTCAAAGTATGTGGTCAATTAGGGTGGCTGAGAACTGTGTGATCCGGGTTGGTGTATTAGTTGAGTAACTATTTAAACCTAGAATTTGCTTATACCTTTTGCATAGCTCGTTATTTTGCTGCTGAAAACAGATGTTAAGTCCCCCAATTTCTGTCCGCAATTGTTTTAAGTCCCGGGCAAAACTCTAAAAAATTCAAAATTTTGG